>JADBJO010011250.1:25224-50224 GCA_016801955.1 Conus betulinus
CAGCTCTCCTGAAACGCTTCATAGAACAGAGTAATCAGAAGAATGTGGAGGAACACACACAGATATATGACCCAGTTATATCAACAGCTACTTCAAACAGGGTGAAGTGATGGAATCACAGCACCTGAACTGGATAAAGCAAGTGCAAAATGCACTGAAGGCAGTGGTCCAGGTCCGGACAAAGTATGGAATACAAACATCAGAGATATTATATAGAAGACAGAACCATATTTTGGGGTCTCTACCAGGGTATTTTGCTCACGGCTATGTCCCAGAGACTGGACACGCAATACTCTGATGCGTCTGCCACACGCAGGATGAAAAATTGGGTCGGTTAATGCATGCAGCATGCTCACAATGCAAATATGGTGGGAAAGCTGGTGGAATGCATCAAGGCAAGAAAACTCGTAGGAGATCTTGAAAGAGGTGAATTATCCATCCACGATTTTTCACATCCTACACTGCCTCATGTGGTGGGTTGGGTACGTCCTACACTGCCTCATGTGGTGGGTTTGGGGGATTTTTCAAGTGCCCAAAGATATGCCTTCAGCTGATCTAGCTTGCGTCTGACCTGCACTGAAGAAGTATCAAGCAGGGGCAGGCAACACACAGTTTCAGTGGGCGTGTCCTTTATAGCTCCCAACATCAGTCTTTTGCTTCATTTCGAATTCTTTCTAATGTAACAATGGACCGGAAAACGAGAAGCACTGCAAGTGGGAATCATTCAAACAGCGTGTGCGTGCGCGCGCGCGCCCTCGCGCGCGTGTGTGTGTGTGTGTGTGTGTGTGTGTGTGTGTGTGTGTGTGTGTGTGTGTGTGTGTGTGATTGCATGCGCGTGCGTGCTTGTGTGTGTGTGTGTGTGTGTGTGTGTGTGTGTGTGTGGTGTGTGCGTGCGTGCGTGCGTGCGTGCGTGCGTGCGTGAGCGCGGGCATGCGCGCGCATGCGTGTGTGTGTGTGTGTGTGTGTGTGTGTGTGTGTGTGTGTGGTTTCTGAGGGAAGTATCTGCCATTGTACAGATCCAGCAAATTTCTGTACGTGTACATCTAGCGCAAATCTCAGCACTCTCGGACAAAGATGTGATGGCTGTGTGTATATTTTTCAAAATTATTAGATGGATTTGGCGGTGTTCGTCAGAAAGAAAAAACCAAGGAAAGTGGCTAGTGACTACTGCGTTTCGCTGGGTGGTAGCTGACCTTCCCCACCTGTGTGAGAGACTGGGATCGCGCGTTTGACATATTAAGAACTGTGAAGAAAAGCGCTAAACGATATTTTGTTGGTTTATCCTTTCTGTATAAACCACTGCGCTCTGTGTACCGGTTTTGTATAATAAACGAAGATAAAACTGTTCTTTATCATACTGTGAGTTTCATGAATGTAAGAGTACGTTTTGATAAGAGCAAGAAACGTCCGATGTTAGCTAACTTTACAGAACTTTACTTTGTGAGCGTGCATAAATTTAATTATCTCTCCCAAGATGGTGCAATGTGTACATTCAATGGAAGTCAAAGTGACGGGTGGTCTTATCACTTACAAAAATATTTCTTTAGAAATTCGTAACAAACCCACACAACAGTCTATGACTATATGCCGTGATGGTCACATGACTTACACATTGTTCCTCTGTGACCCTGGTCGCTATAAAGACTTTTGTCACACTGAAATAGTTTGTAGTTTTCCTTACCACACGTCAACCGTTGATAAGAAGCCTGATTCAGCTAATTCTCCAGTCACTCTGACTCCTTTGTTTGCATGCAGTGATAACCGCCTCGTGTTATCATTCACCCTGGTGTGTGACTTTGTTACTGACTGCGATGACAACAGTGATGAATCGTTCTGTTATCATTCACCTTGTGTGAAGCAATTTACGTGTCCCAACGGTCAGTGTTTGCGCTTCAACAACGTATGTGACCAGTTCTTTGACTGCTGGGATGAATCTGATGAGCAAGACTGTGATTTTCTAAAGGACGTGATAACTTCACCGCCGTATTTTCCATCCCCTGGTCTCATCAGTTTTAACACAGACAGCAGGAGGTTCACTTCAACCCCCATGAAGTCCAATGAGTCCTGTCCTGACAGCCATTACCGTTGTCCTGGTGAGTTCAATGACTGTGTGCCTGTCTTCACACGCTGCAATGGAATGTACGACTGTATTGACCACCAGGATGAAGAGGGATGTGAGGACATGGCATGTCCAGGATTTTTTTCGATGCAGAATTTCTGGGATCTGTTTGCACAGCGATCATTTATGTGACGGCTGGTCTCACTGTCCAAAGCATGGCGATGAATTGCTGTGTGGGATGACCTGTCCTTTGAGCTGTCAATGTCAAGGTCACACATTTCAATGTGGTCAGCCCTTTCTTGCAGCACAATTCCTTCAGCTCCGTTCCTTAGACGCCACAGGTTCTGGCATGGCGCTGTCTGATGTCAGCCTCAATACCTATCTTATTTACCTGGTCTTTGCTCAGTGTACAATCAGTCACATACCTAACGTAACATTGCTGAATTTGAAGTTCCTCGACCTCAGTGGTAACCAACTGAAGCAAGTCAGCTTGTCACCTTTCCTTCACCTGGAACATCTGGAAACACTGTCACTGTCTGGGAATCCTCTCACCTCACTGGTTAAGGACCAGTCCTCTGCTACACAGCACATCAGACTGACAGTCGTAGACCTGTCACACACCACACTCACACTGTTTGACCCTCAGGTCTTTTCGTCCTTTTCAAGAATACAGAAACTGAATTTGACTCTCACATCTGTTCACACTTTCCTCAGCAGTTTTCAGTCCTTACCTCAACTGACTGAACTGTACATGGACGGCAGCCCTGTGAAAACATTCCCAGCAGACATTTTCACACATCTTCAGCATTTAAGCTCCATTCACACAGGAAATTATAAACTGTGTTGCAATGAGTTTCTTCCTCCTGGCTTTGACAGCAGTTCTTGTCACGCCCCCAAAGACGAGATTTCCTCGTGTGAAGACTTACTGCAGTCGTGGACGTATCGTGTGTTTCTGTGGATGATGGCCTGTCTGTCTCTGTCCGGCAACATGTTCTCCTTCTGTGCACGTTTGATTGTAAGAAACAGGACCTCTGTGAGTGGCTACACTGTGTTTGTCATCACACTGACCATGGCTGACTTCCTGATGGGACTCTACATCACCTTGATTGGAGCTGCTGATGAAAGACTCCGAGGTCGATATCTCCATTGTGACGACACGTGGAAAAACAGTGTGACTTGTCATGTGGCCGGCTCTTTGTCTCTCCTGTCCAGTGAAGTGTCAGCTCTGATCATCTGCCTCATCACACTGGGATCGGTTTATTGTTCTTCGCTTTCCATTCAGCACTCTGCGATTTGAGAAAACATCAGCATCAGTGGCTTGTCTCTCTTGACTTGGTTGACTGGGTTCCTTTTAGCTGTGTTCCCATTACTCCCGATGACAAGACACTGGGCGTTTTACAGTCAGTCAGGTATCTGCATCCCACTGCCAGTTACCAGACAGGAGTTTAAAGGAAGACTGTATTCCGTCAGTGTAATGATCATCTTTAATTTCACCTTATTCTTGCTGATCTGTGTCGGTCAAACCCTCGTCTTTTGGTCAGTACAGAGCAATGCCTTAAAAACCAACACTACCAGAGTGTCCCAGGATCTGACCATAGCCCGGCGGTTGATCAGTATTGCTGTGACAGACTTCATGTGCTGGTTCCCCATTGGACTGTGTGGGATGCTGGCATTGACTAATGTACCAATCCCTGGAGAAGTCAATGTTGCTTTAGCTATATTCGTTCTTCCTTTAAACTCTGCCATCAATCCTTTCATGTATACATATAATACATGGGCAGAAAAACGAATGAAATCTAAGGAGGCTAATCTGATGAAATGGCTGGAAGCTAACTGCCATGTCGTCAGTGACTCACAATGTATTTGAATAAATCGCCTTTGTAGGAGTGATGCATTGTGTGTGTGTGTGTGTGTGTGTGTGTGTGTGTGTGTGTGTGTGTGTGTTTGATGACTTGTGAGTTGATTTAAATGCAGTGACAGCCCTGATATGGCGTTTTTGCGGTGGGCTGGGCTATGTGTAACATCACATTACCTTACCTGCTCACAAGGTAAATGTTGCTTATAGCCCAAGTAGGCCAAGCTCTCCACATCGTTCGACTGTGTTCCCTCGATCTCAGCCTGATCTCTGGAGATGCCATGCCTAGTGCAGGCGGAGCCATCACTTTGGTTTTCAGCGGGCTGATGGTCAGTCTGAAGACTTTGGATGACGTTGCGCGGCAGCTGGCGAGTTCCTGCAGGGGTGTCTCATTCAGTGCTGTAGTGGGGGTCGTCTGCGAACAGGAAGTCCCCCACCAAGCCTCAGTGATTTTGTGTTTTGCCTCCTGCCGCCTAATATCAGAGATGCAACCATCAAGTCTGTAGATGACAGGGAACTCTGCATCAGTGGAGAGGAGAGCAGCAAAGAGTGATGTGGAGAACACCAGGCTGAAAAGTTTGAGCGCCATAGCACAGCCTTGTTCAACACTGTTGGAAACTGGGAAAGAGTCAGACACAGAGTCACTTTCCAGCATCTGGGTCATCATGCCGTCATGGACAGACCTGATGACACTGACCCACTGTGGCGGTCAGCACAGCTTGGAGAGTGTGGTCCACAGGCTGTCACGACCAATGGCCTCACAGCCTTTCTTAGGTCCACAGGGAGGATGCAGATATTCTACTTCTTCTCCCCCCACTTTCCCTGGACTTGCCAAATGGAGAAGATCATGTCGTTGTTCCTCTCTCTTGCTCCTGAAACCGATTTGGATCTCAAATGCCCCATTCAGCAGGTGACGCGTGTTGTAGTTGAGAGAGATCCACGCCACAGTCTTCCTTGCGATGCTCCACAGCAAGATACCTGTAGGGTCACGGGAAATGAATACATCTCCCTTCTTTTTTTTTATACAAATGGATGATGTTGGTATGCTATTTCATACAAGTAAATGATGTTGGAATGCTGTTTTTATGCAAGTGGATGGTATTGGTATGCTGTTTTTCTGCAAGTGGATGATGTTCGCCTGGTAAATCAGAGAGACTAAGCAGGATTTTACAGCTACTGGTCTCTCTGCAGCCTGGATAGTGGGAACTGTGTTGTCAGTGATACCGTTTCTTCCTGGTTTGTCCCACTGGGGTCTACATGGACAGTCAGGGCTCTGTCGTCTGGCTCTCTTCACTCGTTTTAATGAATCCCAGACGTTCAAATGGTTTACAGTTGTGGTCATCAACTTTTATTTTGTACTTCATTATAGTGGGTTTGGTTGTTGTTATCTACAAACCAATACCTAGCTACAGAATCAAACTCCATCTTCCTAAACAGTCACTTTATTTTTTAGGTCATCTGTCGACAAAGATTACTGTCACAAACGCTGTTTGTGGCTGACCTGTGGTCTGGTGATGATGATGACTTCAGCTGGTGTCACTGTTGTAGACAGGATCCAGGAGGCCATTGTTGTGTTTGTGTTACCACTTCACTCTGCCCTCTGTCCCTTTCTCTATCTGTGGACTGTGGCTGCAGAACAACGGGGACAAGTGCAAGAACAGAGAGTGCTGAAACTGTTAACATCACGAGTTGCCTTTCCACCAAAACATCAAACAAATGAAACAACACATACGCATCACACTTAAATACAACGTAATGGATCGAAGACTATACATCTTCAGTAACTGTTGCTACCACAGTCCCATCGTGGCATATCGCTGCAGCTCTGACAAGAGGAATGGAACTCGCAGATGGATAACAAACTATTCAAAATCCGTCCAAACCTGAAAGAGATTTTGTCGTGTTTCAGAGGCGGCCTTGAAGACGTAAAAGTCTTGTGCCGTTTGCACACAGGCCACTCGTTTTACACCCATTCTTATCTTTTAAAAGGTGAAGAAGCGCCGTGGTGCATTCCATGTCATGTGCCATTCACAGTCAAGCATATTCTTTTAGATTGTTAGGACTTGCACAGTGTGAGACATAAGCAGTTTACAGCAGACTCCAAGGACTTGCACAGTGTTAGTCATAAGCAGTTTACAGCAGACTGTTGGGACTTGCACAATGTGAGACATAAGCACTTTACAGCAGACTCCATGAACACCCTAATCAGACACATTCCACCTGATGTGATCTTTGGCTTTCTTAAGGAGATTAACATTTTCCATTGGATCTAAGATTTTACAAAAGAAAAAAAAAATAATGACGTTTCTGGTGCGGTTTTAAAAGATGTATTTTAAAGAGATGAGTGTGTGTGTGTGTGTGTGTGTGTGTGTGTGTGTGTGTGTGTGTGTGTGTGTGTGTTTGATGACTTGTGAGTTGATTTAAACGCAGTGACAGCCCTGATATGGCGTTTTGCGGTGGGCTGGGCTATATGTAACATCGCATTACCGTACCTGCTCACAAGGTAATGTTGTTTATAGCCCAACCGGCCTCAACGGGTCATATCAGGGCTGTCACCGTATTGAAGTCAACTCACAAGTCATTCCTTCACACAACTCTTTAAAATATATCATCTAAAAGCCCATCCGAAAATTGTGTTAAAACCTTTTCACTGAAACATCTCAGATCCGACGAAAAGTGTCAATATCTTTCAAGAATTCAAAGATCGCATCGATGTTTCATCTCTGAACATGGCTGTCATGGAATCTGCTGTAAATGTTTGTGCCTCATATCATGCAAGTCTCAACACTCGATGTCTTAGACATATATAAAAGAGAAAGAACAAAACAAACTCTTTACTTTATCCATCGTCTACTACACGCATTGATGACAGACACAACGTAAGTCAGAAAACCTGATCTGTTCTATCCGTCACTTATCAGACTCACATGGTAAGACACACACACACAACAAACAAGAAACATTGTCTTTTATACACACGAACGCATACAAAAGACACACAGAATAACGCAGGGAATAAAATCTATCCATCGCGCAGCACACTCGTAAATAAAGAACACACACACACACACACACACACACACACACACACACACACACACACACACACACACCAGGAAAATATTCAAGAAAAAACAGACCGCCTAATACGTCCATGATGAAAACATGCAAGCATCAAAATGAAAAATTTAACACATCTCCCACATCCGGCACACACACACACACACACACACACACACACACACACACACACACACGCGCGCGCGCGCGCGCGCGCCCGCACGCACGCACGCACGCACGCACGCACACACACACACACACACACACACACACACACACACACACACACACACACACACACACACATAAATTGCCGGAAAATGTCTTCAATGTTCCTCCTCCTCCTCCTCCTCCTCCTCCTCCTCCTTCTTCTTCTTCTTCTTCTTCTTCTTCCGAGTACTGGACAGGGTTCGATGAGCATTAGTATCCAATGAATGGGTGATGGTTTAGAGCTGGTTCCCTATTTAGGGGTTTTAGTGGTGACCCACTGGCTCCAAGAGTTTAACAACTATGTTAAATCTATGTACAATGCTGCCTTGGTGGATTATGGCAGAAGACCTAGGCTTGTAGAACAGCCTAGGCCTTGCTTGAATCTCTCCAGTGAAGGAGAGTCAGTGAGGCTGGCAGGAAGGTTGTTCCATTCCCTAATTGTCCGTGGGAAAAAAAAACTGACATGAAGAATGGGGTGTCTAGTGTGTTCCTGGTAAAGTCTCGTCGCACCCCGGGTTCTAGAATCTGAACTTCTGAAGAATTTAGATGGCTCTGTATCTACAAGAGTGTTCACAATCCAATAGAACATGAGCAGGCGGGTTGTTAGCTCTGCGTTGTTGTAATGGGTCCCATTTCAAAGCGGCCAACATGTTTGTCACACATCCCGGGGTCCGGTCGGTGTAGTTGTTGTAGACAAAGCGAGCTGCTCTGCGTTGCACTTGCTCCAGCACTGCTATGTCTCCTTGGCCGATCGGGTCCCAGACTGTGGATGCATACTCTACGACCGGTCTGACTATGGTTCTGTAGGTGGCTGCTCTGACTGTGGGCGTGTACGCTTTAGAGTTTCTCCTAAGGAAATTAAGAGTTCTGTTCCTTTGTTGACTGTGGTCTTGATGTGGTCTGACCAGGATAAATCATCACTGAAGTTGATGCCTAAGTACTTGCTATTTGATGTAGCTTCCAAAATTGGACCATGGAGTTTGTAGTAGGTTTTCAAATTTTCTTTGTTTATTTGGAGAAATGCGGATGCTACTGCACTTGCTAGGATTAAAACTCATCTGCCATGTTGATTCCCATGGTTCAAGAAAGGAGAGATCTTGTTGAAGTAGGTTGCTGTCAGAAGTGTTAGATATTTTGCGAAAGAGGAGGCAGTCATCAGCAAAGAGTTTTGTGGAGCTGGAGTTGATACATTCAGGAAGGTCGTTGATGAAGTGAGAAAGAGAAGCGGGCCCTACACAGTACCTTGAGGGACTCCAGAGACTACGTCTGCTTCCGATGACAAAATGCCTTCTTGCAGCACCTGTTGTTTGCGCTGGCTGAGGAAGGACTAGATCCAACATTACCTGCATGACCAGTGGCCCTCTCCTGAATGTACCATGGAGAATCAGATCAACAGCATGTTTATGAAGTACCATTTCAAATGATTATGGCATAACGTGCAAGTGATTCTGGGTCTTTATGTGTCACCAGACCACAATGGCGACTTATGGCTGCCAGACTCAGACTCAAGGGGCACACTACTCAAACCAGTATTCAAGGTTCGATGTAGGACTGCTCAGGAACTATGTGTGAATGGTGTGATATCATGGTCTTGACTGCTGTTTGTCTTGCCTGAGGACGACCAAAGAGGTCGAAACGCGTCATGAAAATCTGATAACTTTCTTTTGTTCGGTGGCATAAACATTTTGTTTCAAGTTTCTTTGAGAGATACAAAGAGCAGAGAGGGAGCCAAGCCGATGGCAGAGGAAAGCCTGCAGATAACAGACCAGCGTGGGCTCCCTGGCAAGTACAAGGTCTGTTGTGTTACAGTTCATGCTGATCCTGAAGCGTGGCCGGTCTCTACGGATATACCTTATCAGCACTAAGAGGGCTTGTTGTTCCACCTGGTCTCATTGACGTTGCGCTCTACTGCCGCCAACTGCAGCTGAAATCTTCCTTAAAGTCCATACTTGACGAATACAATAGATTATGTGTAAAGCAAGGTCTTTAACCAAGCTCGAGGACTCCAAAGACAAAGTTGTGAGATCAGTCCCGACAAAGCTAAAGATGGGCAGAAAATGGAAAGTTCGGGAGGAAGTAGACGTGGCAAAAGAAATCCTCAGGATCAGGGATATTACATGCCACACACAGACCAACAGGCAGGGGCTGGGATGAACAGAAATGCCGGTGGTCAAAAGCAAAAGGGAAAGCAAAGAGAGACATGTCGGGACTGATCTCACAACTGTCTCTTTGGAGTCCTCGAGCTTGGTTAGTAACCTTGCTTTACACACAATGGTGATAGAAGGGCTGAAGAAAGAAGAGGACACTAAGAGAATCCAGTAGGCAGTCCAGCCAGGCCATCAAGGTCAGTGGACTACACATAACAAACTCTCACATGGAATGGCATACGGCACAGTACATCTCTTAGGGTCAGCTTCATCCTCAGATCTGTATATGACACCCTGCCCTCGAAATCAAACCTGGTCAAAAGGGGGAAATCAGATTACCCTTCGTGTCCACTCTGTCACAGCAAACAAACAGTGGAACATGTCCTGAGTTCATGCAAAGCAGCGCTAACCCTGGGAAGGTCCACATGGAGGCACAACCAAGTGTCCAAGGAGATCACACATGTGGTTAGCACTGCTGGATGAAGCACCACGCCATCAAAAGCTCCAACATTGACGTTCTAAACGGCAGGCGGCCACAAATCACGGTCCGGAACAGCTGTAATGTCGAGAGCATGGAAGCAGGGTTAACTGAATGGAACAGATGACTGGGAGCGCACAGTAGACCTTCCAGACTGGGAGAGCCATCCAGAGATCATCAGGAAATGTGACACCGGATATTGTCCTCCACCCAGGTTTATCAAAACATGTGTTCTGGTCGAACTCACTGTATCATATGAAAGAAAAGTGGAGCAAACGCACATCCACAAAGCGGAGAAGTATGACAGTCCAGCCAGTAGCTTGAAGGAATCTGGATTCCAGGCCCAGGTTCTCACCATGGAGGTTGGAGCAAGGGGGCTTGAAGGGTTATCAGCCTGTGATCTCATGGAACAGATTGGGATTTCACATGGGAAGAGGACCAAAAGAATCCTGAAGGCAAGGGCAGATCTTTTCCTGGTTTTGGTAAAGCTTTCTGGTAACAGTGTGTCCAGTCTTCTGGGACATGGCCTTTATCAAAACTCTTCCGGTAGAGACTGAGGAGATGGGTTTGTCCTCTTCTGGGAGCTCTTTGATATCTTGATACCGTGCTTTGTCTGGACCTGAAGTACTGCCCTTAATGCATTTAGGTGTTGTGTCATCCACTTCAGGTGCTGTAATCTAATCATCAATGCCATTCGGACCTAGGTATTGATTTGACTTGTTTAAGGAATTCATTTTCCCTCCAGATTCCTTTGATCGATCTATTAAAGAAGTACCGTCTTTTCTCCACATTTGTCTTAAGTTTTTTGTGGTCCTGTCAGCTTCTAGGATATCTGGGGTCGCGCATGTGTTGTGTTTTCCTTCCATGCGATGATAAAACTGCCCAAATTGAGTCAGTGTTGTGTCATAATGAAGTGATATGCAAGTCGTTGCATTTTAGTTTCTCTTGCATCCTCAGCTACTCTTTTGATTTATTCAGTCTTCTGATTCATACCTGCTTTCATTACTGGATCAGGGCAAGGTTTTCTGTCTCTCCCAAATTCTCACAGCCTGCGTTTCACTTTTCAAGCTGTTTCTGTGTCTATTTTCCTCCAAAGTGGTTGATCTACGTTTTTTGTGCATCTTGTACTCCTTAACGTTCCACTGACATTTCCTTCATTGTTGTCATATTAAACAGGGTTTTCTTTTGACTTATTTTTGATAGTTTCTGTGAACTGCTCACGACAGCGACATGGTCACTCCCATGATGTAGAGAGCTTCTGCTGCCATGCTTGCTGTGAACTTTGGTCCAAATGAGGGCAATGACAATGACACTGTCAGTATCACTCTGCTGTCCTTCAGGGGGTGATGTTATGAGTGTCATGAGAAGTACTTTCATCCAACATCTCTTGCTGTGAAATTCCTTGAGGATGGATACCAGGCAGATCCCTCCCCACCCCCACCCCCACTAAAAGTGAAGAAGTCGGCTCACATAAAATGCTGGGCGTCATTATTGACAAGGATGTATCTTGAATGAACCACACTACGTCCTAGTTATACGTTTTTCCAGCAACATATTTGTCAGTTTAAGTTAAAAATTCAGGACTATAAGCGACTCAAAATTTCAATTTTCCACAAGTTGAACGGTCTATATATGCATGATGTTATGAAAGGAAATCTCTTAAAAAGACTGGAAACACTTTCAAAATTATTCATCACAGACATAAACACCAACATCACTTCCCAGGCCTAAAACTATTTCATACAAATCCAGTTTGCTATATTCAAGATCAAATTCCATATCAAGAATTTTGCTAAGCTGAGCGAGTTTTCTTCGACTTAGCCCTCTGCGTTTATTTCAGTGGTTTGATTTACTTCGTTTCCGCTTTCGAACCCTCGGCAGCGAAGAAATACGATGGCCGACTTCTCGACTGTAAACCCGGTCTTTCTGAAGCAAAAAGACATCCCGGACAGCGCGAACACTCGTCCGACCGTATTAGAAATATGTCTTGCTGCGGAGAGGACATCGGGCCAGGGCTCCATTTTGGGGTCACAAGAAATACGAGGACTCTGGCGGATCTACCCTGCGACCAAGGAGGCACGAGCGGAACTTTTGGTAAAGGGCCTGCGACTGAGAAATACAGCGTTACAGGTATCCAACACGAATCCTTTCATTCTACGTGGAGACTCAGGTGAGGAAAAACCCACTACCAAAGTATGGATAGATAATATCCCAATTTCTGTTGCTGAGTCAGAAATAGAACACGCCTTAACTAAGGTTGGGTGTGAGTTAAGGTCTGCGGTCAAAATGGAGAGAGCAAGAGATAGTGACAACAAACTAACTAGATTCTTGACTGGTCGCAGATTCGTTTTTTGTGACTGTTCCCCCCACCCCACTGGACAAGACCCTGAAGATAAGCATTTTTACTGCAAAAATACCACAGAGAACAAAAGGCAGTTCAGAAAACACCTACATGCTCCCGGTGTCTGAATACCAATCACCACGTTTCTGACTGTACGAATGATGTGGTTTGCAGAGAGTGCAAAGAACCAGGTCACAAAAGGGGAGACCCTCTTTGCAAGAAAATGGAAAGAGAGAGCGTAAAACAGCACTCTCAACATCAGTCACCAAAAGCTTCGAACACGGTGAGTGACACAGCCTGTTTTGAAAGCTAACCGGGACAAGTCTGTTGGCCGCGAGGCTGAAAAAAATCGCCCGTCAGCCCGGCAAGCAACGCTGTTTTCGTCTTTGGAGCGGCCTCCTCGCACCAGGTCCGAGACTCCGAAGCGCGGCCGGTCGAGACAGCGTCACAGCCCCAGAGACAGAACGGAGAAACACCCTAGAAGGGAAGCCTCGCGCTCGGTAAGTCCTGTACTTACAAAGGACGACCATGCCGCAGAGTCTGTGCCTGCCTGTCAAAAACAGTAGGTAGGCTGTTTCATTCGGATATCTTTGGATAACGACCCCAGCTTTCGTTCAACGGACTGTGAGAATGCCTTGTGATTACATATTACATGTTTGTATCTTGTGATCAAATAATATGCATGTTTAAGTGCTATTACTTTTTGTTATGGACAGAATTCGCATTATTTCACTAAACGCAAGAGGATTAAAAAAAAACAAACTTAAAAGGAATTCACTCTTTAGATTTTTTCAAAAGTAATAAGTATGACGTAATCTGTTTGCAAGAGAGTCACGTGACTAAAACTGAAATTGAATTATGGAAAAAAGAATGGGGGTGGTAAGATATTCTACAATGAAGGTACTAACAGAAGTAGAGGTGAGCTCATCTTGATCTCTCGTTTTTCTTTGTGGGTGAGTTAAATTAATCATGTCACAAGAAAGGATATTGGTCATTTCTGTAAGTAATGAAAAACAAAAAATTATAGTTGCAAATGTATATGCCCCGAATGAATCAAGAGATAAATTGTCATTTTTTCAAAATATGACTGAATTTATGTCCGATTTTGTAGACGATGACCTTGTAGTCCTTGGAGATTTCAACTGCGTCTTAAACAACAAGCTGGATATTATTTCAGGCCATGCTCATAATACGTGTGAAGTTGAATCTTTAAAACAGACAGTAATGAACTTACGTCTTACCGATGCTTGGAGAATTTACCATCCGTTAGAGCAGATTTTACGTGGACTAGACATAACCCGTTCATAGCACGTCGATTAGATTACTGCTTTGTTAGTGAAAATGTACTGCCCCATATGTTTTCCTGCGAACATGTAGTCAGCCCACACACTGATCACAAAGCAGTGGTATTAGAAATTAATGAGGATACCTTTATAAGAGGGCCGGGCTACTGGAAATTTAACAACAGTTATCTTAAAAATGACTTATTTATTAAAGATATGAATGCAATATTGGATGCTTTCATATCAGAACATGAGAATGAAGAAAATAAATGACATGGAAAAATGGGAGTTATGCAAAGTTGAAATTAGAAATTTTTGTGTTGAATTTGGAAAAATGTTGGCTTGTAAGAACAGGAACGAATCGCTGAAGCTACAACTCAGCCTCAAAGAACTAGAACAATTGTTAGCTAAAAATCCTCAAAATGAGAATCTTCAGACAGACTACTTGCAAGTAAAGCATAAATTAGAACTGATGGCTATGAATAATGCTAGAGGAGCACAAGTAAGATCAAGGATCAAATGGATTGAAGAAGGAGAAAAAAATACAAAATATTTTTTAAGCCTTGAGAAAGCAAGGAGCAAAAAACGAATTATAAATAGACTGAAAAAAAACGAGTCAGGTGAAATGATAACTGACCAAAAGGAAATCTTACGGGAACAGGTTTCCTTTTACAAATCAATATATAATCAGAAAACTGTTTCAAAAAATGTGAAGCAAGACACTAATGACTTTATTCGCAATGAAAATGTACCACGATTGAAAGAAGATGAAGCTGCTCTGTGTGAAGGTATGATAACTTTAAAGGAAACGTCAAATGCTCTGAAAAACATGAAAAATGGTTCAGCTCCAGGCAGCGACGGTCTGACAACTGAATTTTTGAAATTCTTCTGGAGAAAATTAGGTCCGCTTATTACTAATTCCTTCCTTGAATCTTACAGGAAAGGAGAATTATCATTCACGCAGAGACAAGGTATCATTACGTTGCTTCATAAGGGCAAAGACCTAGAAAGAGAACATTAACTAATTGGAGACCTATAACGTTAACAAATACAGATTATAAAATTCTGGCTAAAGTACTGGCAAATAAATTAGGTAAAGTTGTAAATACTCTTGTTAACGAAGACCAAGTAGGATACATTAAGGGAAGAAATATTGCAACAGTTATAAGATCCATTGATGACGTCATGAACTATCTGAATAAAACTGGTAAAGCAGGATATTTGTTGGCCTTAGACTACTCCAAGGCGTTTGATTCGATTTCTAAAGAATATATGTTACATGCATTTGAAATATTTGGGTTTGGACCTAATTTTCAAAAATGGGTATCTGTTCTGACTTGTAACTCTCAAAGTTATATAAATCATGGTGGATGGCTCTCTGAACCTTTTGATGTCAGTTGTGGAATAAGACAAGGATGTCCCTTTTCTCCCCTTGCATTCATTCTCGCGGTGGAAATATTGGCCATCAAGGTGAGAAGCAGTTCAATAGAAGGAATCAAAATACCATCTACTGACAGACAAAGAAATGTGTATCTGAAAATTAAACAGTATGCAGATGACACGACATTGTTCCTCAAAAACAAGCAAGACATGAACACTTCTTGTAATATTCTTAGTTCGTTTGGAATGATTTCTGGGCTAAAATTGAACTTAAAAAGACGAAAGCACTGAAATTAGGTAAGCAGATTGATGAACAAAATCTTCCATTCTCAATAGTCGATAAAATTAAAATTCTGGGTATATATTTGCAAACAGACAAAATGGCTCGGCATGTTGAAGAAAACTGGCAAGATAGAATCAACAAAATACAAGAATTAATAAGAAACTGGAGCAAGAGGGATTAAGCATTCATGGTAAAATTGTTGTTATAAAAACTTTCATACTTTCTCAGGTAGTATTTATTATGCAGTCTATAGGCATACCGGAAGTGGTGTTGAACAAGTTAAACTGATATACAAATTCTTATGGCAAAGGAAAATACAGTATCGAAGAGCGTTTGAAAGGTAAAAAGAACACACATGGAAACTAGTTACAGTAAAGGTGGTCTAAACATGGTCAATGTAAAAGAATACAAAAATGTATGTACTTACAATGGGCTGGCAAATTATTTCAATCACCAAACGAAAACTGGAGTTTGATACAACATGGCATCTGACTCAACTTAAAAATGGCAACAAAATCTTCACAGTAAACTGTACAGCAAAGCAAATGCAATTGTCTGATCTTCAAAATGATTTCTGGAAAGAAGTTATGACAACTTTCTTGGATAATAAACATATTACGCATATAGAGGAAATAAATCGCACCAATCTTCAAAGCCAAATGTTATTTCACAACAATCTCATAAAATACAAAGAAAATGTGTTGTATTTTCAAAAATGGGTTGAAAATGGTATTGAATATATGAGAGACATAATTCACAGAAATGAGCATCGACTACTAAATATTAATGAAATTGCGTGTGTATTCTGGATCAATCTAAAGCAAGCACAACCCTAGAATATAATGCCATCTACAACGCGATCCCTAAATCATGGATTAACTGGATAGAAAGTGATTCACTGCCTGAGGAAGAATCAGTTGCCATCTTTTGTGAGGCAAGCATTTTAATTCAAAACTAAAGAAATACGAAAAATTCTGAGCACCAAATATGAAGACTCAATGTCAGAGCCACATGTCTGTGATTTCTGGCGAAGGAAATTTAATTTTTTTTTCTTTAACAAAACTGTATGGGAGATACCTAGAAAAGCAACTAAAGAAATTCGTCTGTGAGTTGCAATGGAAAATTAATCATAATATATATCCAACCAATATTATTTTGCAAAAAATGAAAGTTACGGACACAAACAAATGTGATTATTATTGTGTAGACGAAATAGATTTTGTAGAACATTTCTTTTATCATTGCTCATCAGTGTATACATTTTGGAAACGTATTGAAACTTTGATACGTAGCAGGATTGGAGTTGGTGTTCACTTAAGTGAAACTGATGTTCTATTTGGAATTCAACGAGACGTGGTAAACCAACAGAAAATAGACGTGATAAATCATGTTATTCTTATTGGTAAGATGTGCATTAGTATTGCAAAAAAAAAAAAATCCTTACCATCGCTTCAAATATTTTTTTTTTTCAACAAATACGTATAAGAAAACAATTGAGTGTGTTTACACAGTAACAATAAACGCTCATATGGGTGATACGGACTCAGGAAATTGTGAATATCCTGTATGATGGAAATGATACACAAAAAAAAAAATCTATGGTCAGACAAATAGAAAGAAAATTCATGTATATATACGCACATAACTATGCAAGTTACATGTACGTCGAACGTTGGCGCTTCGATCGTGCATGAAAATGTAATATGAGAAAAGTTAAAGAATTACACAGCTCTCTCTCCCTCCCCCTTCCCTTGCTCTCTCTCCCACTCCTCTCTTTGTCGCTCTCTCTCTTACCCTCCCCCATCTCTCTCTCTCTCTCTCTCTCTCTCTCTCTCTCTCTCTCTCTCTCTCTGTCTGTCTGTCTGTCTGTCTGTCTGTCTCTGTCTCTCGAGTAGCCCTCTGTCTCCCACATACTCACATTTGAATGCCAAATGAAATATCACGCCTCGTGACCCCCGCGACTTGCCCAGAGTAACATTATGTTCTCTGTCCGTCTGTCTGTCTGTCCCTCTATCTGTCTGTCTCAGTTGCTCGGTCACACAACCTTAAGTGCCGAACATATGCGTAGGCCCATATAGACATTAAATATTCTATACCATTGGTATGCTATTTATTCGTTATGATAGCCTATTATTTTAGCTTAAAAATTAGTTGTAACGAAAAATGATCATACCGAACGCCAGTCCTCGTATAACCCAAGCTTCTTGTCCCAAATACTAAAACTCATCAGGGGGAGGGAGGGGGGGATCTGAGCTGGGGGAGGAATTTGTGTGTGTGTGTGTGGGGGGGGGGGGGGGGGGGGGGGGGGGGGGGGGGGGGGGGGGGGGGGAAAAAAACCCATCTAACAAACCAACGTCTCATGCCTATTGTTACGCTTCTTGGCTTTCCTCATGCCTTCCTTGTGGACTCTTTCGTTTCGCTATAAGGTTGGCCTCTTTGGGGACTAGCCAACTGGTGGGACGATGTGTAACAATTTCTACCTATAACTTTAAGACGCCGCCCGCCTCTGTCTGTCTGTCTGTCAGTCTGTCTGTCTGTCTGTCTGTCTGTCTGTCTCCCTCTCTGGGAAAACCTGAAAGAAAAAAAAAAATAATTAAGTATTAAGCCTTTTGTTTCATTTATGTTCTGTTGGCATAAGCAACACATTATCAGTGTGAAAGGGCCCAGTGCACCACACATTAGAACACAAACAAACCCAGACACAATGTATCAAACACTAAAACACTAAAAATCAGCAAGACTGTGTCCATTTGTAAGAGAACATAAAGACTATGCATGGTGTGTAAGGGATTGGTTGAAGGAAAAAAAAAAAAAAAAAAAAAAAAAGTTAGTATTGGAAATTGCTTTTTTTTTTTTTTTTTTTTTTTTTTTTTTTTTTTTGGCAGATGAAGAGGACAGTGTGAAGCACCAAAAAATGAACAGGTGGATTCCGCCTTAAAAAAAAAAAAAAAAAAAAAAAAAAAAATCACCGCCTTTCAGGTTGTTTACAGTTCAGGGTGCGTTTGCTGACAACGATTTCCATTTGTGCCTGCAGTTGTTTACTATTTCTACTTTAGTATTTAGAGTTGCTAAGTGTGGTTTGCATAGTATTAACCATTTTTCTGTTGAACATAGGTTGCATCTTTTAGAAATGTTGTTGTATGGTGATGCCCTTTTTTATGATTTTCCAGGATATGTTATAGTTTATTTTTTTTTTGTCTTTAAGTCTCCAAATATATTTGCTCAGTTCTGTTTGGTTTTTGTATTTTTCTTTGTTGAATGACTGTTTATGGTTTGCGTACCTGGTTTTGAAGTGATTTTCAGTGATCCCTATGTATGTTTCTTTTTCATTTTCTGATGTCACAGTGGCTTGGTATACAATGTTGTTATAGAGGCATTTGTTGCTTAAGGGACACTGTTCTTTTTTAGTACAATTGCAGGATTTCCTTTCTTCACCCTTCTTTGTTGTGTTGCTTTTCATTTTGTTGGATGAATCAATTATATTTTTAAGGTTAGGCATGCATGAATATGATAGTTTGATGGTGTTCTTTGTTGATATTTTGGACAATTTGTGTTCTTTTGGGAAGGATGCTGTCAAAATTTGAAGAATTCTTTCCCTACGTTTTGTTTTTACTCGTCCATCATATGGAGGGTTGTACCATGTGATTTTCCTTTTCCTGTTTTTTTTTTGTTTTTGTTCATGTTGTTATCTGGGTTGTATTGTAGTTTGTAACTGTAACACTTTTTTTTTTTTTTTGCAATGCCTCTTGGTATTCTGCTGCTGCGTTGTTGAATACTCTTTCATTATGTGACAGATTAGATAATCTCTTGTTTATGCCATTGGGTATGGTTTTTAGTATAGATGGTGGGTGGTTGCTTTTGATGTTTACATAATGGGTGTGTCATTAGGTTTTTCTTGTATGGTTTATATATGTGGTTGTTGAGGTCAAGTGTTATGTCTAAGTAGTTCACTACCTTTTTGTTTGCTTCGATGGTGATTTTTTAAGTTTTGGTTTTGGAAAATTTTGCATAGTCTTTTTTCTTGTTTTCGATGGTTCTTGGATTGTTGTTTAGCGCGGCGAGGCCGTCGTCTCTGTACAGTCCGACTTGCTTTCCGAGTTGTTTTTTGGATGTTGGATAGCATAAACAGTCCGACCAGTTCGCATGTTTCGGCACCGTCGTACGATCCCATGGTCACATCAAATGTTTGAGTTTTTATTCGTTTTCTTGATCCATGTTTCATTTCTGCTGTAGAGTAAAGTTTTCTTGGTGTGAAGAATGATTTCCATTTCTGACCCTGTTATGTCTGTGTGTTTATTAGCAAATTTCAGAGCTTTAGTGAGTAGCTCTTCATCTATGGATGGGTAGAAGTCTACTATGTCGAATGTGATGAATACTGTGTTCTTCTGTTTGTTAAGTTTTTTGAACCATTGGATAACTTCATATGTGTTCTTCCAGAGGTTGTATTCAGTGTTTGATTTATATGTTTTTTATGGCTTTTTCTAAGATTTTCTTACTTATTTTGCCCAGTTCAGATTTAGATGGGTTTATTAGTCTACATGTTGGGTTTTGTTGTGGAAATTGGGTTATGGTCTTTTTAAGGGTTATGAAGGCTTCTTTATTGCTGTTGTTTCCACCCTGTCACCTAGATCCATGTGGTGTACGAGTTCTTTTTCTTTTTTTTCGGATGTTGTTGTGTATGGTTTTATCAGCTTTTTTGTAGTTTTTCTGAATGTTTTTATCAAGAAGTTGTGAGTACTCGTTTGGTAATCGTTGTTTGATTTTTTGAATTCTATATTGGCTATCATTCTTTTCATTTTATCCTCAAAAGATTTCATTTCATCTATGGAAAGGAAATCCTGCAATTGTACTAAAAAAAAAGAACAGTGTCCCTTAAGCAACAAATGCCTCTATAACAACATTGTATACCAAGCCACTGTGACATCAGAAAATGAAAAAAGAAACATACATAGGGATCACTGAAAATCACTTTAAAACCAGATATGCAAACCATAAACAGTCATTCAACAACGAAAAATACAAAAACCAAACAGAACTGAGCAAATATATTTGGAGACTTAAAGACAGAAAAACAAACTACAACATATCCTGGAAAATCATAAAAAGGGCATCACCATACAATAACATTTCAAAAGATGAAACCTATGTTCAACAGAAAAATGGTTAATACTATGCAAACCATACTTAACAACTCTAAATACTAAAGTAGAAATAGTAAACAACTGCAGGCACAAATGAAATCGTTGTCAGCAAACACACCCTGAACTGTAAACAACCTGAAAACCGAACAACACGTGCAGCCAATCCGCACGTGCAAACAGCGACATCGGGCCATATAACACCGTCAGTAGGCGACCCAAAACCATCCTGAGGAGAGCGAGCGCTCGAAACAGACCTGTTGATTTTAAAACTTCCTTTTACCATCCTATTTTTAATATATATATATATATATATATATATATATATATATATATATATATATATATATATATATATGTGTGTGTGTGTGTGTGTGTGTGTGTGTGTGTGCATATGTAATACTTGCTTGAGTGTATTGCCACATATCATAAGAGTGAGCAATGATACTGAAAGGAGTGAATGTTAACACATTCTTTCTCTTCATTCAGAATGTGGATATTTCACCCTTTTTTTCACCTTCAGCTTTTTCTTGTCTTGTTTTTTGTTTATATTGTCCGTCTTTTTTTTTTTTGAAGGGGATCCTTGTCTTTCTTTTTCGTCTCCAACTCTCACGCACCATTCAGGTTTGTATGTTGTATTGCTACTAATGGACAAATGTCTTGTTAAGTGTAATGTTTTGCCGTGTGATACTGCGCGTCAGGGTTTATTTTTGTACTTGTGTTTGGTGGACATCGTATGCAGCAACAAAAAAAATAATAAATAAAATATCCAAGAAAGAAAGGCCTGGACATCTCCCAGGAACAATCCTTGAAACGAAAGGTGAAAACAAGTATGCAAGGATGATACCAGAAGTGCGCGAAGGGAAACAGAAGGAAAGGGAGGAACAAGAAAATAAAGAGAGAGAGAGAGAGAGAGAGAGAGAGAGAGAGAGAGAGAGAGAGGAACCACACAGATGTAGTAAAGATGAGTACAGCTTATCTCGCCAACTGGATTATTCCCTAAGGCTCTCCTTATAGTGACAAAAAACCTACAAGGAAGACACGAGGAAAGCCCTGTGTGGCGTGACAAGCATTATGAGAGAGAGAGAGAGAGAGAGAGAGAGAGAGAGAGAGAGAGAGAGAGAGAAGGTGAATTTCTTTTGTGAATAGTATGATTTAATATTATAATATGATACTGTGACAAGCATTTCCAAGCGATTCACTATTGATGGACAATAACATGCCACTTCTAATATGTTGTCGCATGATACAAAGCGTCTGGATCTATCAATGTAGTTTTTTTTTTTTTTTCAAAAAGTCCAATATCTTTATTTCACTGACCACAGTAAAAGGATACTTTCATCTTCATTCTTTCTGCACATTCTTAAGACCTTCGTTTTTGGTGCATATAGTCTAGGTCCAGAAAATCTTTCAAACCTAGCAAGTATATCAACAGCTGTCATCATGTCTGCTCTGGGTTCTAGAAAAAAAAAGTGTGTGTCGTCTGCCATTTAATTTTTGTATGAACTGAATTTGTACAATGAGATGTGGGTACTTTAATGCCTTCTATGGTACTGGTCCTAATTTTTATAACCAGCAGCTCAACAGCCCGTACAATACCAGGGGTGAGAAAGGACATCCTTGTTTGATGATATCACACGAAACATCAGAGGGTTCAGAAATCCAGCCTCCATAATTATTACTACTAGATCTAGCATTGTTTAGAACGTATTTCCAACTTTTAAAGTCGGTACTAAAGCCAAAAATATCAAACGAATGCAACACAAATTTCCGAGATATTGAGTGGGAAGCTTTGGAGTAATTGACTGCATGTAGATATCCCGCTTCATTACGCTTGTTTAAATAGTTTATTACATCGTCCATTGATCATATAACTGTTGAAATATTTCTTCCTTTAAGATATCCGACCTGGTCGTTGTTAATCGCTTATGAATAAGTTTGCCTAGTCTTTCTGTAAGAACGTTTGCTAGTGTTTTATATCTGAATTAGTTTTTTTAAAAAAAAAGGGCTTCCAGTTAGGTAACCAATCTCTCTCCAAATCTTTTTCTTTGTGTTATAGTTTGAGAATTCCTTCTCGTTCAGTGTAAGATGATTCAACTCTGTGAAACGATTCGGCAAAAGAACTAGTAACCAAATAGCCCAGTTTACCCCTTTGAGAAGTGTATTGTGATCCCACCACAACTGGGAGCCGAACCATTGCTCAGTTTTCGCAGTGCATTTGTTGTTTCTTCTATAGTAACAAGTCCTTCACATATGGCAGCATCGTTCTCGTGTGAGTGTGGACAATCTTCTGACTCTATGAATTTGCGAGTCTCCTCCGCAACATTATCTGCTGAAGTTGTTTGACTATACAAGCTCTTGCAAAACGAAAACCTGTTCTTGTAGAATATCACTCTGTCTTGTTAATACATCTACTGATTCCTTACAAAGCCTTGTTATAACGTTTTGTTTTCCCCCAGCTTTTTTCTAGGTACAGAAATATTTAGTGTTTTGTTCCCCTTCTTGAATCCATTTAACTCTAGCTCTAATTTGTTCCCCTTTCGCTTCAACCAGTTGCTTTTATTATAATTGTTGTTGTAAATGCATGTACATGGCTAGCGTATTTTCACATGTAGGGTCTTTAACAAGGGTTTTTTTTCAATTTCTAAAATCTGTAAGTTCACCATAACAGAACGTTTTCCTTTGGCAAGATAGTTTCTTTTCCAAATTCGGTACATAAATTTCCTATTTCAGTTTTACATATTTCCCATTTAGTAACACTCATTGTTGAGCTGTTTCTCCAACATGTTATTCATTCGTTGCATAAATTCATTGCTTTAAATAACTGTTATTAAATTTGAAGTAACCAGGTCCACGTGTGAATTCACTTTGATTCAAGTCAATCATCACAATTTTATGTTCAGAGTTTGGAACAGTCAAATGTTTGCATGATACGAACGGATTAGGCCTGTATTGTGCCCTGTCAAATCATGTTCATTTACGCAAAATGCTTTCCAGCTATCACTCAGTTCTAGCTCTTTAGATATCTTGTTAAACTCTCGCATTTCGTTTTCGTGATGAGGTTTGCCTGATACTATACCGAATGCGTTGCTAAGGACACAGTTAAAGTCTTCAGACATAACAATTTTTTTTGCCCCTATAATCTTTGCATTTTTCTTGAATTAGGGTTTTAAAAAAGGCTACCTTTTGAGTACTATTATTTGGAGCATATATGTTTGCTAAATAACAGTCATATTCATCATATGAGACTGAAACTATCCAGATTCTGTTTTGTACCATTTCCAAGGCTACTTTTCCAATGAAGTGTTGAGCCATTGAAATCACTTCTGTCCTGCTCCTGTTAGTTCCTTCATTGTAGAAGATTCTGCTTTCCATTTTTTTTTCCCTCACTGAAACATCACCAGAGAAATCATGCGTACTTTATCCATTGCTGATTAACATATATTAGGTTTGGATTCTTTTGTCTATTATATCTTCTATGCTTATCTGCTTGTTTCATGTGTAATTTCATGTTAAATACTTTCATAACTCGACACAAGAGGATATTTTTCAAAGTCGCAGTCTATTTTCGAGAGCCAATTGATGAAACAGCCCAAGCAATGCTAAGCATTAACGCGATACGTCCACGTCGGCTGGGCCATCCTGTGTAGTTTCATGGTGACGTGAACGGCCTCGGTCCTGTTTTGCCTGTTTACATTTGCCACCTTTGTCAGGACTGGCAATGTCCCGAGACGAACGTCGCCGTTTGGGAGTTTCTGACCATTGGCGAGTCAGGCTCTGCAGCTCCACAGAGGCTCCCAGTGCGGTCTGCCGAATGCTGGAACATCCTCTGTCCTGGCGGATAGACGTTTTCTCTCTCTCACCCTCAGTCTCTCCTCCCTCTTGCTCACATTCCCCTTCCTCTCCTTAGTCATCCCATCACTCTGTACTCGGCTGCCAAACAGATGTTGAGAACAGTGACTGGGCGGTTACTGTCAGTGTCAGGAATATCTCTTGCCTTCAGAAAAACAGGGTGCTCGCTTGCAGCCATTTAGCAAAGATGATAGCCCCCCCCCCCCCCCCCCCCCCCCCCCCCCTCCAAAAGAAGGAGAAAAACAAACAAACAAAACTAACAAACAAACAAGCAAAAAACAAAGAAAAAAATCACTAAACGACGAAGTGTCGATCAGCTGAACGAAAACAATATTCCCAAATGGCCACAGTTTTTCATAGACCAAAAGTGCACGGCAGGGCAAAGAGCTGTCAGAGAACACAGCTCACAGTGGGCGGGATATGAGAGCGCAGGAAAGACGTGCCCGCTCGGCGTGGCTGACACTCACTGAATCCGCTGAGTCACCTGCTGTCTTTATTTGGATCTGCTTCCATATCTTTGTAATTTTCAGCTATTCTATTTGTCTTGATTTTGCAGATAGCTTGGTGGGAAACACGTAGATTCGACTTAGTCAATGTGTGTTCTCAAAATACAGCCTTGTCTTGACACACAAACACAAACACACACACGCATGCACCCACGCATCCACGCGCGCGCGCGCGCGCGCACACACACACACACACACACACACACACACACACACACACACACACACACACACTCGAGCATACACAGTGCTACGTGCATGCATGCAGGTGCACACACACACACACACACACACACACACACACACACACACACACACACACACACACACACACAACAAACGCGCTCGCGCATGCACGCGCAGAGAGACAAGCGCACAAACGAAAGCATGCACGTACGTACACGTACG
>JADBJO010011250.1:55224-66118 GCA_016801955.1 Conus betulinus
ATGCACTGAAGAAATCCACAAAATAAAAACATTACATGAAAAGTACTTTCACAAAATGAAAATATACAAACGTTTGTTGAAAAGGAAGAAAAAGATTTATAAGAACAGTTTAGTTCAGAGTCTGAATGAAGCACATTTACAAGATCCAAACAATGTGTGGAAAACATTAAAACAATTACATGAAGCAGATTCTCAAAATGGAAATAGCTATGGAGCGATAAGTAGTACAAAGTGGCTTGACCATTTACAAAATCTTATTGATACGGAGGTAGATGTTGAAAGAGATGCAAAACTAAAAGTAAATTCTAAATTGGAAAAACTCTCTTCAGAGAATTAAGTTACTCTGATCTTGATTTTCCCAATATCATCTACAGAAATTTTAGATGCTTCAAAAAATATGCGTAACAAAAAAGCAGCTGGAGAGATGGGATTATTAATGAACTAATCAAAACCAGTTTACCCGAAACAGGTGAAATAATTAGAAATGTATTTGAAAGTATTCTTTTCTCAGGAGCATATCCAGAAGCATGGAAGAGGGGAATAAATGTCCCCATTCATAAATCAGGAGATCCCTTCAATCCTTCAAATTATCGAGGTATATAACAATTAATAACTCTCTCAGTAATTTGTTTTGCCATATATTAAATCACCGAATAACAAACTTTTTGGAAGAAAATCATCTACTAGCAGGAGAACAAGCAGGCTTTCGCAAAGAACACAGAACATCAGATCATCTATTTGTGTTAAAGAAAATTGTTGATGATATAATGAAAAGCAGAAAAGATCGCCTTTATGGTTGCTTTATCGACTTTGAAAAAGCGTTCGATAATGTTTGGCATGAGGCACTTTTCTTAAAAATACATGAAATAGGCATACAGGGAAACTGTTTCAGGGTTATTAGGAACATGTATGAAAATTCCAAAATATGCACAAAAAAACGAACGAAGGTCTATCTCATAATATAAACGTACGTAAAGGAGTACTACAAAGAAATGTTTAGTCCAACTTTATTTAATATCTTTGTAAATGATATTCCAAAGTATATTGGGGAGACAGATAGTCCATATACCGATGAAACGATGAATGTATGCAGATGACCTGTAAAACAAAAAAGACAAAGGTATTGATTTTTACACATAAAAAAACAAAAAGTTCCCATCAAAGTTCCCATCTTGTTTAAATTTGGTACTGAGATAATTCAGACAACTGATCAGTACAAATATCTGGGAATAACTTTGCATTCAGATGGCTCCTTTATTTTGGCGAAAACTCAACTTGCCAAGCAAGCAAGTAAAGCTTCACATTCATTATATCGATTAATCAGAGGAACCAACATTCGTTTTGACACAATATTACAACTTTTCGATACTTTGGTTACTCCTATAGCAACATATGGAGCAGAAGTTTGGTTGCCATGGTCTGAGAAAAGTACAAGGTCTAACACGGACTCATTTGATATATCTGACTTTTTTCAAAATAGTATTTCTTCAAAACACCCACATGAAAACTTAAATCTGAAATTCTGTAAACGTCTTCTTGGTTTACACTCAAAAGCAATTAATTTAACGACTCTAAGTGAACTAGGAAGATTTCCAATTGGGATTCACATAGCTTGTCGAGCCATTGCTTTTGGCTGCATATTTAGATAAGCCGGAAGAAAAACATATTTAAAAAATGCATACAACGACATGATGAATAAAGACAAGGGAATTCAATGTCCATGGCTCTTGTTTATCAACACATTCTTTACAGTTTAGGATTAAACCATGTTTGGTTGAACCAGTCAACACTGAGTAAACATAGACTGAAATTCACTATACAACAACAATGAAAGCCAGGTATACTGAATTTTGGGCAAAGGAAAAGACAAAATACAGCCGTTTAGAGTTTTACAATGTCATCAAATCATCTGAATATCATATTGAATATTACTTGTTGACTGATATGGACAGTACGAAGAAACAAGCACTATGTAAATTGCGTGTTAGCTCGCATGACTTAAATGTTGAGAGAAAGGTCGTTATACAGGTATACCACGAAATCAAAGATTTTGTATAGCATGTAATGAAATAGAAGACGAATTTCATTTTTTAGATAATTGTAGAATACTTTATGACTTAAGAACAAAACTAAAGACACAAGTAGAACAGATGCAAGATCTAACGGATGACCCAGGAAAAAGAATATTTTGTGTCAACGACTTCAAAAACAAGTATTCTATTAAACTCCAGGGACACACAAAAAATATTAGCCAGCTTTGTTTTTGAGGCATTCAAAGCCAGGTTCCAATTTTCTTGCCCCAGAGAGGGCAATGTTCACACATGAAAAAGAAGAACAAGAACGGTGTTCTTATGTGCGTCTTATGTGCGTCTTCTCTCTCTTCAAAGTGTGGACAATCAGAGTGCTACGTGATGCAGAGTGTTGAATCCCCGCTTTGTTCTGTGTCTTTTCAGCATACAAGAGTGCTAGGTGACGCGTAAACAAGACGTGTCCTTGTTTGTTCCGTGTGTCTTTCCACATGTGCGTGCTAGTAATACACTCAGCAGAGGAAGTTTTCTTATTTGTTTTGTGCCTCTCGCTTATGTGAGTATTAGGGGATGGATAGTGTAGATGAGGTTTCCTTTCCTGTTCTTTTCTTTCTTTAAGTCTAAGGTAGCTGACAGGTATTGCAAGCTGCATGAACTACAGTTCTACACCTTTACTGGACTATTGCATTGACATTGTTGAAGATGTGTTGTCCTTGATCCATCACTTTGTATGTAAGTGCGGTGCATGTGCGTTGTTTGATTTGTTTGATGTTTAGGCGGAAAGACAACTCGTGATTTTAACAGTTTCAGCACTTTCTGTTCTTGCACTTGTCCCCGTTGTTCTGCAGCCACAGTCCACAGATAGAGAAAGGGACAGAGGGCAGAGTGAAGTGGTAACACAAACACAACCATGGCCTCCTGGATCCTGTCTACAACAGTGACACCAGCTGAAGTCATCATCATCACCAGACCACATGGCAGCCAACAAACAGCGTTTGTGACAGCGATCTTTGTCGTCACGTGACCTGAAAAATAAAGTGACCTTTTAGAGAGATCGAGTGTGATTCTGTATTTTGGAATTCGTTTTTGGATAACGACTACAAGACCCACTATGATGAAGTAAAAATTGAAATTGATGATTCCAACAACTGTAAACCATTTGAACGTCTGGGATTCATTGAAACGAGTGAAGAGAGCCAGACGACAGAGCCCCGACTGTCCATGTAGACCCCAGTGGGACAAACCAGGAAGGAACGGTATCACTGTCAACACAGTCCCCACTATCCAGGCTGCAGAGAGACCAGTAGCTGTAAAATTCTTGCTTAGTCTCAGTGATTCACCAGGACAGCAAAGGAGAATGAAATGATTCAAACCGATCAACATGGTGACGAAAGCAGACACTTCATTGGACGCCAACCATAGAAAACCACTTATTTTGCAGAGAGTGCTATTGATCCATTCCCTTTCTGCTTGCAGGTAATGTCCATGCAATATTTTGTCGGCTGCAATCGTAACACCCACATGACTTCCCATACATATTTCAGCAAACTGCAAATGCCCGATGGCTGCCAGAAAACTCCTTTCAAATAGTTCTCTGACTGCAAACGACGCTAAGAAGCAAGCTGAATTCCCCACTATGGCTGAGAGGCCAGTTAACCAGAAGAACGTTACATGTAACTCAGATGGTAACAGCGTGTTACACGCCGGAAAGGATGGTGTGAGGTGTTCGACATTTCAGTTTGGTTGAACGTTGACGAAACAGATTCTCACAGCAAAATCTGTAGTCTGAGGAAAAGATCATTCCCTAAATGAGCTGCCTCTGACAAGGATTCCCAAGGAAAGCTTTCAACTGGATTCCATCGTATATCAACTTCAGTCAGTCGTGGTGCGTTTTTAAAGCCCGTGGACTTAATAGTTTGTATCGACGAAAGAGATACATTAAACCGTTCTGCCTGAGGTAAGTATATAGACAATAAGGTGTTGACAATATTAGAATGTGTTTTTGATAGACTCAGTCGTCTCAGATTGTTGTGAACATGCTTCCCCAGTGTATCTGTAATCTGACGAAGTGGATTGTTGCTAAGACCAGAAATCTCAAGTTTGATAATCTAAGAATATAATCCAAATGAAGAGTGTTTAAGTCGTTATTGGATAGGTCAATATATTGTAAGTTAGGAAGCTTTATACTTGAGATATTAAAAATGGAACAATCAGATAAAATCAATAAAACTAAAAAAACACATTTATCCTCAAATCTGTTAACGACATTCCTGTACCTGTGGCATCTAAGTAAACGAAGTTCAGGGAAAAGGTCAGGCAGAAATGTTGTACTGCACCAAAAAGAATGACCATGACACAGACAGCCTTCAGGACAGGTCATTATGTCACACATCAGTTCATCATCCCGCTGTGGACACTGCCCCCAGCCATCACACAGATGATCTCCATGCACACACACTGTGGAATCTCGGCACTGATAGAATCCAGGGCAGGTCTCCCTCTCACAGTCTTGTTCGTCTTCTCCATAAACACAGTCAGACAATCCATTACAGCGAGTGTAGACAGGGAGACAGTACAGCCACTCTGCTGTGCAACGGTAATGACTGTCTGGACATGGCTCGTCCTCTCTGATCTTCTGCCGAGTGAAGAAGCCAGTGCCATCCAAGTTAATGTGTAAGCCCTGTTTATTTTTAAATTGGGTGGCTTGTGTGATGTTTGGACAGTGGCTCTCATCAGAGTGATCCAGACAGTCAGAGTATTCATTACAACGTTGACTGTCCAACACACACTGACCATTCAAACACAGAAAGCCAGGACATGTGGGATGCTCACAGAATGACTCATCACTGGTGTCTGGACAGTCCTCTATAAAGTCACATACCAGAGTGAAATGCACTGTCGTGATACCATTATCACAGTTAAACATGATGTCGGCGATCTTACTGGGATTTAAACACTGTAGTATTGATCATGCCTCCCAATATTCCAGACTGTAAATCCGCTGTTTTTCTGGAATAACCCCTATAGTTGTACAACAAGAATTGATGAATGAAATGACCACTTGCAATTACAGATAAATGCTGTCGAGATTTTCTACAGATAATTGAAGTCGAAGATAGCCCGCCAGTACAATGCGAGGGGAAAATATACTGATAATTTGCGATTTGATTTCACACAGAACTCCATGAACCAGAAACTAGGTCCGGAACAACATACATTAAACATAGACTGTAATGTTTGACATACCTCATTAGCTTGTATTTATAAGATCGGTGAAAATAAAAATGGTCAGTGTATAGACCACAGTGTTGTCAGACCATAACCATAGCTTGCTATACATAAAAGGCTGGGTGACCCATCCCGATGTCAACCCAATAACCACCTTGTATTTTGGTATATGTTTAAGCAAAGGAAAAGACTCACTCCTTTCCCTTTTGGTTTTTATAGAAGCGAGCTTCCCACCTCTCGCCTGACATTCACGTTGTGATGTACGCACAGAATTTTGTACATTTGCTTTTATGCACTCAAGCATTTGTTACGTGAAGCCACCAAGCCCTGACAGCCCGGACTGCTAGATGGACAGTGTTCTGTTTCATCCCGTCCATCTTCACACTCTACCTTAAGATTACAGTGCAGGTGGTCCTGGTATTTAGTGTAATCACCAACAGAACAATTAAACAAACCACTGGGCAGCTTTTCAAGTCCATCACTTTTAGAGGTAACTGAAAAATCTTATGATGACCAAGATTACAACTAGCACGGCAACAAAAGATTTAAAAGTACTCCACAAAGAAAATAGAAACTACCTCAGATGCTAAATCTATATGAATAGTCTGCAGATTGTTTGTGTTTGTGTGTCTGTAGACAATCTCAAGTTCATTACACCTGAAGTTTTCATAAATGTCCATTGACTGTCGAATACTAACTACTACAGCACAATTAGTCGCTACTTTCAGTGTGTGTTTCATGATTTGCCTTTGTGGGGGCAAAAGTTGTGGTACCACAACAACCAAGCGTATTCCATAATACATTTCAGGATGAAATCGGATGCGACTATGGATGTGATATTCATGTTGATCATGGGATTGTTCTTGCTAAACAAATACAAATGCAAACTGTGTCTCCCTGAGCAACAGGTTTTCAGTCCTGACTGAAACAATTCCAGAATCTACAGAATGGAATTGAAGGATGCCATGGCAACAGCCGGAAAAGAAATTATAGGCCTAAAAAGCCACTGTGAGAATCCTGGGTCAGTGATGACACAGAGAGGGAAAGAACAGGAGCAGAGAGGAAAGAAAAGAACTCCATCAGAAGAGTCAACCGGTCCTCAGACCAAGCAGTGTACAACCAGGAGTACACACAGAAGGACAGGCAGGTGAAGCAGAATGCCCAGAAAGATGAAATGGATTGGCTGGACAAGCAAGCGGAAGATGCAAAAAAAAAAAAAAAACTGGTAAAAGATACAAGATGGCACACTTCTGTCAAGAGGCGAGGTCAAACTTGCAAGGTGGGCCAAATACTTCAAAGAAGTTCTTAACAGACCCGAGCCACCCACACTAGCTGAAGCGGACGACCCATCCCCTCTGCTCTCAGTTAACACCAATGACTTCCCTGAAGAAGAGATCAGAACAGCCATTAAGACATTAGAGAACGCCAAGTCGCCTGGGTTCGATCGAATAACTGCGGAAATGCTTAGAGGTAGTAGTGACTGCCTCGTCTCTTGGATGTGCGATTTCTGTAACCAGATTCGGAACTCTGACGTGGTCCCAGAGGACTGGAAGAATGGCGAAGTCGTCTGTATCCCCACAAAGGCAACCTCTGAGAGTGCGACAATTGCAGAGGTGTTACTACTCTGCTATCGCAATACCAGGGAAAGAGTATTACCAGGTCATCTTCAACTGACTTCACGACGTAGTGGCCAATGGGCTCAGGGAACATCGAGCAGGCTTCCGCCCGAAGCGAACCTGTGCAGAGCAGATCTTCACTCTAAGATCATCGAGAAATGTGGAGAGCATCAAATACCCCTAGCCATCACCTTCATTGACTTCACCAAAGCATGTGACAGTGTCCACAGACAATCATGGTGGACAATCATGAAATCCTACAGCATCCCAGAGAAAGGTATGTCGGCCATAGAGTAGATTTACATAGCTCCAAGTGCAGAGCCAGGACAGAAGATGATGGCTATAGTGCTTGGTTTTGAAGTTGTCACCAGGATAAGGCAAGGTTGCATTCTCTCCCCTCTCCTCTTTGAATATTTCAATGACTGCGTTTTAAACATGAAGCTCAGGGAAAAGGAATCAAGTGGACATAATGAAACAGTCTCTCAGATCTAGATTTTACGATGCAAACATCGCTCAAGATGACGTTGCTGCTCTTGCAAACATCGCTCAAGATCCGCAGGTGCTTGTAGACAATATCCAGAAGTTTGCAGGCAACATCGTCCTGATTATTTGAAGAAATAAACGATGAAGCTGTTCAGTCAGCAGTGTCACCTTCTTTGTAGACCTCAGCTAGAATGGAGCCTGAGCCATGGAGCTTTATCGTCGATGGTGTGACGTTCTTGGAGGTGTGCTACAACGCAGTGACTCTCACACCATTGACTGTGATGGTAGGCTCATTGTAGGGTCTACTTGGCGCACGTTAATGTGGAACTTTTGTCTTCTTTGTATTTATGGTGAGACCAAAGTTGGTGATTGCTACGGAAAACTTGTTGATGCTGGATTGGATTGTAGATGGATTGTATGTCAGTTTCTGAGCCAGCATTGAGAGCATAGTCATCAGCAAACAGAAAAGTCCCTGATGATGTCTGTCATAACCTTACATTTTACCTGGAGCCTTTTGAATTCAAACAGCTTCCCACCTGTTCTGAATCTGATGCTGATGCCTCCTTTTCTGAAGACGGCAGTCAGCATTGCACAGAACATGGTGTGGAACAGAATGGGTGCCAAAACACAGCCTTGCTTTACACCATTTGTAACAGGAAATGGGTAAGAATATCTCCGTTTTTCTGGATTCGGGCCTGCATGCCATCATGGAATTGCCACACCACAGAGATGAATTTGGTGAGTATCCATATTTGGCCATGATCTTCCACAGGCCCCCTCTCTATTGACAATATCGAAGGCCTTGGTCAGGTCGACATAGGTGGAACCAGGTAAAATGTTTTTCCCGATTTTTTCTTGGAGCAGTCTAGCGGAGGAACCTTTTTGCAGTCATCCAAGTTGGCACAAGCCATCAAGGAAATGAAGGCCTGCAGAGTCAACATCTTAGATCTTAGCCTCCTGATAGCACGATTCATCACGTGACACGCCAAGGTCACCATTATCCAGTGCTACGCTCCAACTACTGGTCACAATGGTGCAGACAGAGACTCCTTCTACCAGCAGCTTCAAGACTTGGATGGGAAAGTATCACGCCATGATATCTTGTTGTTCATCTGCGACTTCAATGCACAGATTGGGGAGGATTGGTCTGGCTTTGAGCACGTCCTTGATTCACATCAGTACATCAAAGAGAACTGATATCTGTGAAGGCTTTCTGCAGTTCTGCACAATGAACAACATGAAAATTGGGTCATCACTATTCCAGCATCATGATATTCACAAGATCACATGGATATCAAATGATGACAGGACTCAGACCCAGTATAGATCACATCGCGATTGGGCCAAGGTGGAGAACCCCATGTCTGCAAGATGAATGCATGTACCATGGAGCAGACGTGTGCAGTGACCATTATTTGATGATAACAAAGCTGCAGATCAAGCTGAAGAGAAGAAAGAGAGAAACAGACTCAGTCCAAAAGATATGATACAAGCAGGTTCCAAGTTTCCCTGAGCAACAGGTATTCAGGCCTGACTTAAACAATACCAGGATCTACAGAATGGTGGGAGGAGATGAAGGATGCCATGGGCAACAGCTGGCAAAGAAATCCTAGTCTTAAGAAACCACTCCAGAAATCCTGGATCAATGATGCCACATGGAAATCAATAGCAGAGAGGAAAGAACTCCACCAGAAGAGACACAACTGTTCTTCAGACCAAGCAGCGTACAACCAGGAGTACATACAGAAGGTCAGGCAGGTGAAGTGAAATGCCCAGAAAGATGAAACAGATTGCAAGATAAGCAAGCAGAAGGTGCCAAAGAAGCTGCCAAGCACAACGACGTGAGATATGTCCACCAGCTTGCAAAGAAGATAACTGGTACTGTGAGGACTGGCTCTGGACCTGTGAAGGCAAAAGATGGCACCCTTCGTCTGTCAAGAGGGTGAGGACAAACTTCCAAGATGGGCCGAATACTTCAAAGAAGTTCTTAACAGACCTGAGCCACCCACACTAGCTAAAGCGGAAGACCCATTCTCTTGCTTTCAATCAACACCTGTGACTTCACCGAAGAGGAGATCACAACAGTCATCAAGACATTAAAGAACAACAAGTCCCCTGGGTTCGATGGAATAACAGCGGAAATGCTTAAAGGTGGTGGTGACTGCATCGTCTCTTGGATGTGCGGTCTTTGTGACCAGGTTTGGAACTCTGGCATCGCTCCAGAGGACTGGAAGAATGTCGAAGTCGTCTGTATACCCCCCAAAAGGCAACCTCTCAGAGAGTGCGACAACTGGGGAGAAGTTACTCTGCTATAAATACCAGGGAAAAGGGTAGGGAGGGTTGTTGTAAGATACACTTATCACTTCACTTTAGTAAACATTCCAGTTTACTTTTAAGACAGCTGATACTGTTTAAAAATGTTTCACTTTGGGAATGACCATAACTGTGGTAAGTTATGTGCTTATTCTGGGAAACGTGAGATGATAAATGGATGAGGTGACATAACCAGTTCTTTATGAATATATATATATATATATATATATATATATATATATATATATATATATATATATATATATAGTATATATATACACTGCTCAAAACAATTGAAAGGCCACTACCACTTTTTAGGATACCTTGTTTGACTTCATTTTTTTCCAATACCACAGGCACTGCATCCACCCAAACTTAACTGAATTTGGTTGCATGCCTGATCAGTCAACTTGAATTTGATCAGAAAATCAACTCAGTCTGTGTCATGCACGTCATAGCAGTGAACTGAAATGTGCACATACTGCACGAAAAAAAGGGTGCAAATCAAACAGACCTCTGCAACAGAGCACATCTGAACTGCAGGAATACTGCAATGCACTTGCAACCCATGTCTTATCTGAACACAGGTCAGCCAGTTTTGAGAGACTGGTGGGCATTTATGCCTGTGTTTTCGGCACTTTTGCAACCATGCCTCGGAGACAATGACTGAGTCAGGATGACCAAGGGCGGGGCAATTTGCGTGGCTTCAGGAGGGCGTGGGGGTGCGAGAGGTTGGTCGTTGACTGTCAGTCGCCCATTTCATTCAGTCATTCAGACTTTGAGAGACCGCTTCAACCAGACAGGAAGTGTTGCCGAGCGAAGACGTCCAGGACGCCCAAGGTCCACCTCCAGGCAGCAGGACAGGTTTGTTGTCCTGTCAGCTCTGAGGCAGAGAACGGCCACTTCCGACACACTCAGGGGGCAGCTGCAAGCAGCCGGCAATGTCACCGTCAGTGACCAGACCATTCGGGAAACCGGTTGAGAGAGGCACACCTGCGCTCAAGACGACCAGCCAGCATCCATCCTGCCCTGACACCAGCTCACCGTGCTGCTCGTTTGGCTTGGGCCCAGCGTCACTTAGCATGGACCAGAGATCAGTGGGCAAGAGTATTGTTTACTGACGAGTCCCGCTTTGCCTTATCATTTCATGACGGCAGGAACCGTGTCTGGAACCCCCCTGCACATGGTGCAAGGCAACCTCAATGGTGTGGGCTACAGGATGGCATC
>JADBJO010011251.1:0-7500 GCA_016801955.1 Conus betulinus
ACACAGATTGTTGTACTAGGTTGTTAGATGTGACCACGGCGGCTGGCTGGAAGTGGGCGGGGAAGGACTAGAAAGGGGGCGCCCGTGGTCGAGGTGTGAGTGATGGACAGCGTCAAATATCAGCACCCCGCACACGCAAGTCAGCCTCCACAATCTTGTTCGTCTGCTTCGGCTGTCCCTATGCTCGCCTGAAAACTTCAGCCCAACGATCTTTCTCTTGACCTGGCACCTGCTCTGTGGGAATGGTCTGCCTTCTTCTCTGCGTCACACGGACTCTTTAATTAAAGACTTTTAAAAACCTCCCTAAAGGGCACCCCCCCCCCCCGGACTAATCAACCCGGCCCACTTAGCAAAACCCCCCCCCCGCGAGTCCTGCACCCCCCCCCTCCCCCCCCCCTTGTCTTGCCCCCCCCCACCGCACACCCCCCCCCCCCCCCCACCCGATCAACAAGCGTCACACACACCAATGACTGATCAACGATACCCACTTATCTATGTGCGCGTGTCTGCTTGTTTTGATGCGTCATGGTCTGTCGTGCGTGGTGTGTGTGTTGTGTGTGTGTTGTGTGGCTGTGTGTGTGTGTGAGATACAATCATTAAATGTGGTTTGTGAATATTTTTGACTTCAACTCGTGACAATGAGATACAATTATGTGAAAATGATCTCCTCTCTCTCTCTCTCTCTACCCCCCTCTGCTCCCCTCTCTCTCTCTCTCTCTTAGATAAGGGGATGTTTCCGGAAAAACTGGACAGTATTCGTTTTAATTCTATCCATTGTTTAGAAAAGAAAAACGTAATAATCCCCAGTAATTATAGAGGTATTCTTCATTATACTCTACCATTGTTTAAAAAGAAGACGTTAATAATCCCAATAGTTATAGAGGCTTATTTCTCTTACTGATATAAAATACGATCGAGAACCTTGTTTAGTTTAAACAACGTTTACTGAGACTCGCCGGCCCCGCGCCCTACTCTCCCCAGCTGAGCCGCCCACAGTAAGACACGATTCCAAACCAGAATGCCACCAGCACCCCGCTATTCCCCGAACATGAAACCCTTCCCAGATTTGAAATTCTTGATGTCCGCAAGTCCCATTAGAAGACACAACCTCGGAGCCCGGTTAGAGAGAAGATAGATATAGTTTCGCTTTTTGTGATGATCTTCGGAATTTTAAAAAAAAAAGCACACACACACAAAAATGCCTCCACCCAACACCCCCCCGAAAGGAGCCCCCCCACCACCCCCCCCCCCCCCCCCCACCCCCCCCCCCCCCCCCCGAAGCGCACCCCCACTCTCCAGCTAATTCTAGTGTCTATTCAGGTGTGTAGATGATGTGTGCCAGGGTATTGAAGAAGAAGTATACGTGGGAAGGGGCGTGAGTCTATTGATCACTGTTCATGAAAAGCCTTTCACTGGGGTTTGTGTTTGGTGTCTGAATGAAGCGACTAAAGAAATGTTTTAAATGATAACACACACACTCACACACAAAACGCGCGTGCGTACCCTCCCGCGCGCGCGCGTGCGCACACACACACGTACACACACACGCGCGCGCGCGCGCGCGCATGCGCACAACAACAGGCACCCATGCACGCACACATACACATACGCGCGTGCAAATTCTCACACACACAACACACACACACACACACCACACACACAACACACACACACCACACACACGAGCGCGCGCACACACACACACACACACGAGCGCGCGCACACACGCACACACACACACACACACACACACACATACACGCACACAAACGCACGAACGCGCGCGCGCGCGCACACACACACACACACAACACACACACACACACACACACACACACACACACACCACACACGCACGCACGCACGCGCGCACTCACCACACACACACACACACACACACCACACACACACACACACACGCGTACACAGACAGACACACACACCACACACACACACACACACACACACACACACACACCCCACACACACACGTACACAGACATCACACAGAGACACACACAGACAGACAGGACACACACACACACACACACACACACACACACACACACACACACACACACAACCACTAAAAATTCGTTTTTTCAAAAGAGGTTAGTGAAAAGAACAGTTCTGTTTGGACAGGGACTGGGAAATTCGAAAAACCTGTGTTCAAATCCGAGGGAGGGCAACTTTCATGAATGTGCTAGTGAACAAATACCTCAATGTGTCGACCTATTTTGAAGTGTTTGGGCAATAGAAAGTTCAAATGGGACTGCTGATGTGCAGAAAAGACTCATTGTTTTGGTTTCCTGGGAAGAAAGGATAAAGAAGTGGTGTCACTCAGGTGTCTGAATAGGTTTATAAAGCAAGCACTGTCTTCTTTCTAGGATCTATGGGTAGGAAGCGGCCCATCCTGCCCTAACCCCTGTAGCAAAAAGTTGGACAGCTGTGATTTCATAAAGCACGTACATCTTAACTATTTTGTGGAAGAGAATAGTGTTGACTGGCTTGATATCATCTTACTGATAACCCTCTCTCTATGGTTTCTGTGAGGATCAGCCTGTCTGTCTGTCTGTTGTCTGTCTATCTGTCTTTGTCTGTCTATCTTGTCTGTCTCTCTGTCTCAGATCCCCTAGCTCCCCCACCTCTCTCTCTCTCTCTCTGTGTCACTGTCCTCTCTCTCCATCTGTCTCTAATTGTCTGCGAGAGAGAGAGAGAGAGATAGAGAGTAGAGAGAGAGAGAGAGAGAGAGTGATGTCCAAGACTAGGCCACATAGCGCAGTGTAACGCTGATCCCTACTCAGCCCTGGCGGCTGCAGCTGCTGTTCATTCCTGCGCTGCCTTTCGTTGGTGTGCAGAGCTAGGCAGCAGTTGCGGAGAAGGTTTATGAATGCTCCATCGACTATGCCGAGTGCGACACGACGCGAGAAAGCCCCTGTATGTGTGTGCATCGAAGGCTACAAGCAGAGAGGGTAGCGAAATGCGGTACGTTCTCTCTCTCTCTCTCTCTCTCTCTCTCTCTCTCTCTCTCTCTCTCTCTCTCTCTCTCTCTCTCTCTCTCACTGTACAATGAATGGGAAAAGACCAGTTTCTGACGGGCCTGCTAAAAAACGCATTTCAAATGTAATTAATAGCGAACCGCCAACATTCCACGCCCGTCTTGCGCTGAAGTGAATGAAGATAAGTGATTGCTCGTTCATTGTCGTTGTCCTGAGCGTTTTGCATCTTGCCTGAAGAAGACCTAAGAGGTCGAAACGCGTCGTGTTTTGTCTTGTGATTCGTTTGTCTGCGTGTCCTTGGCGGGTCGCTATTAATTACATTTGCAATTTGTTTAGATTTCCGCCTGCAGTCGCCTCAATATGCAACTAGCTCTAAAAATAAATAAATAAATAAAAAATAATAAATAAAAAGTTGTGAGTGAAGTGAAAGTGGCCACCCTTTGTTCCCTCCACAACATTTAACCGTTCTCTGCCTGTCTAATCCCAGAAGCAGCAGGCTTTTTTTTTCTTTTCAGAGTTTAAATTCTAGATGTTCAAACGTTGAATTCCTCATTTCCAGCGGATTTGTGTCGTGGATGTCTAAGCCAAGGTCGCAACAAGAACAACTACTTTTCACAAGCAGAAAAAAAAAATCTACTAAAATACGAGTGTTCATTGCGCAACGCCGTTACTTTAGTTTTTGTCCATATGAACACGACGTTTCATACTTTCATGAAAGAATTCAGATTATTTAAGGTGATTGTGTAAAACCACCGGAGGAGGATGAAGAAATGAAGTCTCATACTTTCATGAAAGAATAATTCAGATTATTTAAGGTGATTGTGTAAGCCACCGGAGGAGGATGAAGACGCCATTTACCTTGGCCTCACTTCTGAATAAAAGGGCAACCTAAAAACCATCCACCGTGGATGAAGAGACGAAGACTAGACACCAGCAGGTAGTCCTTCGCAAGTCGGCAGGTGCTCCTTAGGGAGAGAATATTGAGAACCGTCAACCACAGACCTCGTCTGTCAGACCCCACATCTTGGACCCCACCCCCCTTTCATTCCTCCCCCCACCCCCTTCCCCTTACCTTGTCGACCTGTGCAAAGCCCAGCCAGCAGACTCTGGATAAAGTCCCGAATCAACGTTTATCAAGGAGACGGAGAAGGTGACAGATAGTCATGATGTAATCCAGCCCGAGAGACACAAAACACACCTGCAGTGTTGTTCAGGAAATTTCAGTAACGCTTTCAGAGACGGACCCATGAAGAAGCTGAATCTCCACTGTGTGGTCCCAGTCTTCACAGTGAAGCCCGTAGCGAACTCAACTCCCAGCAGGAGTCTGTCACGGGCCAAAAAAAAAAAAAAAAAAAGAAAAAAAAAAGAAAAAAAAAAGAAAAAGAAAAAAAATCCCACAAATATAAATGGCTCTGATGGGAATCGAACCCAGGAACTTTCGCTTTGGAATCAGTGATGCTAAACTACCACACCACGGCGGTTGGTATACAAAGTTATTAAAAAAAAAAATACCACGTGTTTGTTTATAGTATTGAAATAGTGTCTTCATTGTATGTAAATAGTGTCTGTGTTGTTCATGACTCTTTCTTGTCGATTCCACACCCCCCCTTTTTGTACTCCCAGTTCTTATGGAACAGGGAATACTTTAGAATGGGAACGAAGAAATGCTCTGTGTGTGTGTGTGTGTGTGTGTGTGTGTGTGTGTGTGTGTGTGTGTGTGTCTGTCCGTGGTCAAAATGTGTTCCACTCGCTCCAGACAAAACTACTGGGCCGATCTTTCTGAAAATTTGTAGGTATGTTTCACTATGGGGTCACGGATGATGCCTGATGTTTTATTTTACCCTTATATCTGTTACTAACGGCTATAACGGCCCATAACGGTTTTTCTTCTTTATGGAATATCTCAGAAAGTACTTGGCCGATCTTTCTGAAAATTTGTAGGTATGTTCATTGTGGGTCACAGATGATGACCAATGCTTACCAGAATAGCCGTTACGAGCGGCTATAACGGCCCCAAAACGGTTTTTCCTCCTCTTTATGGAATATATCTCAGGCGTATTCAAGATAAACTGGGAGTACGTGTACATGCTTTGCATCTTGTTTTCAATCCAGGTTGTGGTCGTACTTGCAAACTGACAGCTCCAGACAGGCCATACCTGGTCAGCTCGGCAATACGTGATAAAACAAGCCATTAGCTCGTATGAAATACAAAGTGTGAAATTAAGGTAGCTCTAATGAACCAAAGAATCTACCTGTACCACCTTCATTCTTCACATATTCTAAAAGGTCATCATATAGTAAAGAAATGTTGCTTATAGCCTAGCCGACCGCAAAGGGCCATATCAGGGCTGTCACCAACTCACAATTGATTCATTCACACAACCCTTTAAAGCACACCTTCGAAAAAACACACCAGAAACGTTGTTAAAAATATTTCTACCGTAAAATCTCAGATCAGATTTAAAAAAAAATGTTTGATCTCTTTCACAAATTCAAAGATCACATCAGGTAGAACATTCTTGAACCAGGTTTTCGTGGAGTCTTCTGTAAAATGTTTATGTTTCACATCACGCAAGTCCCAACACTCTAAAAGGTCTTCATGCTTCACCTATAAGCGAATTACAGAAACATAAGCAAATAAAGGACATTACATTACAAGCTGTTGATCCGATTTTTTTCCCAAGCTATTTCCCAGTGTATGTATTGAAGAGAAGGATCCCAAATGCTGGGATACCTTCGTGACAAGATAAGGGAATGTTGCTTATAGCCCAGCCGACCGCAAAAGACTATATCAGGGCTGTCATCGCGTTGGTAGGGTGAGGTAATGTTGCTTATAGCCCTTGGGGGTCTTGCAGGAAACTGTCCAGGACGTTGTCCAGGAAGTTGTCCAGGAAGTTGTCCAGGAAGTTGTCCATGTCTGCAGCCTTCCCTCATTTCATCCATGGCATCGCAGCTAGGATCTCTCTCCGAGTATATTGGGGAAAGAGAGAGAGAGAGAGAGAGAGAGAGAGAGAGGAGAGAGAGAGAGAGAGAGAGAGAGAGAGACAGACAGACAGAGAGGAAGGGAGGGAGGGAGACAGTGAGTGAGAAGCAAAGAGAGGGAGCAGTGAGGAGAGGAAGAGAGAGAGGGAGGGAGAGAGAGAGAGGAGGAGAGAGAGAGAGAGAGAGAGAGAGAGAGAGAGAGAGAGAGACAGACAGAGAGGGAGGGAGGGGAGGGAGAGGAGACAGTGAGTGAGAAGGAGAGAGAGGGAGGGAGGAAGAGAGAGTGAATGAGGAGAGAGAGAGAGAGAGAGAGAGTCCTCAGAACAATGTTCCAGACATTGGGGGAACCAATGCATTGATTTGTATAGTCGCAGAAGAAGAAGAAGAGGAGGAGAAGAAGAAGAAGAAGGAGGAGAAGAAGAAGAAGAAGAAGAGGAGGAGGAAGAAGAAGAAGAAGGAGGAGGAGAGAGAAGAAGGAGGAGAAGAAGAAGAAGAAGAAGAAGAAGAAGAAGAAGAAGAAGACTCAATGCACCGACCTCAGACAGCCCGAAGGACGATCGTTGTACTCTCAAGTGTCCTGAGGGACAAACATGTATGCTGAAGAAAGATGGCTCTGCAGTATGCAGTGAGTAGAATACGTCGTTTCTTAAAATAATTAGGACTCACCTGCCAAATTTATAGAAATCTATAGACTCGCACCGTGTGGTGTGTGTGGTGTGGTGTGGTGTGGTGTGTGTGTGTGTGTGTTTGTGTGTGTGTGTGTGTGTGTGAGAGAGAGAGAGAGAGAGAGAGAGAGAGAGAGAGAGAGAGCGTGTGTGTGTGAGGTGTGTGTGTGTGCGTGTGTGTGTGTGTGTGTGTGCATGCGCGCGCGCGTGTGTGTGTGTGTGTGTGTGTGTGTGTGTGTGTGTGTGTGTGTGTGTGTGTGTGTGTGTGTCCCCGTGGTAAATATGATAGTAATATTGGCATTTTCTCGGCAATTGCAAGAGCACTGATAGCTGCATCTGGCAGAACGAGCAATATTGATCTTTCAAGCCATCCCCTGTAAGGTGTCACCGAAGAGTAAAGGTCGTGTATCTTCAACAATATTTTGAAGAGTACAAAATCGACGATTCTTAGAAATTGTGATCAGTTCATATTATTGCTTTATTCACGAACAAACGCTCATCAAATAACATTTCATGCAAATATTGCAACACGTGCTAAAGTAAGATTGTATCAATATGAGATTATTTAAATCAATTGTTAACGAGCAGAGAAGCAGATACAGATGTATAATGTTACTAAGTATCAAACAAAGATTGTCCAAATCTAGAGAAATCTTGCAATGGTGAGTCGACCAATAGAAGGCACATCAAAGCAGCAAATCAAGCTGCATTACACATTTCCGCCGAAAATGAACGGCTTACATTATATATTAAAGGGGCCCGAATAGCTCAGTGATAGAGCGCCAAACTCGTAATCTTGGTGATCCTGGGGTTGCGGGTTCAAATCTCTGCCGGGCCATTTCGGTACAGCGGGA
>JADBJO010011251.1:12500-30000 GCA_016801955.1 Conus betulinus
CATGATGAACTTGGGTGTGGCTATGTTTAGGGGAGCCGAATTGTTCGATGTGAGAGTCCTGCCACTGAGAGGTACACAGAGATACACAGAGGTACACAGAGAGGCACATATATGTATGCGAGCGCACGTATGTGTGTGTATGTGTGTGTGCGTGCGTGCGTGCGTGCGCGCGCGCGCGCGCGCGTGTGTGTGTGTGTGAGCGTGCGCGCGCGTGTGCATGAGAGAGAGAGAGACAGACAGACAGACAGACAGTCACAGACAGAGAGAGAGAGAGAATGCACGCGCGTTCATGATCCAGCAGTATACCAATCTTTATTCTTTTAAAATAAGTTTATTGCGTCCCAGTATCATAACCAATAATGATATTTTCCCCAAAAGTCTCAACCAATAACAAACATTCTACATCAGTCAGAATTGTCTAAAAAGCGTGGCATGGAAAACAAACGTTGTTGCTCTGCAACTTTTCCCGAAACTTACGGATGTCACAAAATGAAATTTCACAACTACCGAAAGGCGCATACATGTCTGTCTTGTCTTTGCATGACAGCAAAATAGAGCTTCACCTTAGTCCTTCTCAATTGAGTCACGACTCAATGGCACGAAGGCCACCATTATAATTATTTTTTCTGATCATCATCATGAATACTTCATATATAGTCTCCCCCGGGCCAGAGACCAATCTCTAAGCGCTGGACAATCCACACTCGTTACACAACGGGCTGCCTACCTGGGGTAGTGCCGACTGAAGAGCTGCCAGTTGGCGCTTCATTCAGTCGTTCCCCGTGCCATCCAGTCAATATTGTTCACCTGCCACAACTGTCGAGCAGACTCGGCTCTGAGCTTTTATTTTCTGCTTCTATCTAACAGGTTTCTTTCTCTTTCAACTCTGCTGTAAAACACAAGAGAGATACTCGAAATATGGATCATTTCAATACAAAGCTATACTATATAATGATTCTTTCTGTCACTGACAGAGATGTCATACGTCTTTACGTGTTTTTTTTTTTAAGCATGATACATGACATGGGTTTATCTGAAAATTTTTACTTTCAGTTGAAAAGATTAGCGTTTGTTGGGCCATCGATATGCACACTTTCACATTTGTAATTTTTGCATCGATTTCTTTGGTATATACATTTTTTAAAAAAAAAAAGAAGTTCCTTAAACAAATAAACAAAAATGCTATTGTTTCTTGCTTCTGCCGAGTTACGATAAACCATACAATTATCAGAACGGTGCCCTAGAAAAGATCTTTGTACACTTAAACTACCGAGTCGTTGATAAGATATGAGGAACACCTCGGACAGTTTTGCTCTCTACGCGTGAATCGTCTACACTCTCTCGGCTTCTTCTCTCTCTCTCTCTCTCTCTCTGTCTGGCTCTGTCTGTCTGTGGTCTGTCTCTCTCTCTCTCTCTCTCTCTCTCTCTCTCTCTCTCTCTCTGCGTCTGCTCTCTCTGTCTCTGTCTGTCTGTCTGTCTGTCTGTCTCTGTCTCTCTGTGTGCCTTTTTTGAAAAAATTCTTCAGTTGCACTGAGATCCTCAGCATGTCAGTTTTACATCACAATCGTGACTACGATCAGTCACTGTTTTCTGATAACTAACAGCGGTCACATTACTCTCCGATAGCTGTTGCAATGATTATGTCTGATTGCTAGTTACACTTCGAGTCATCTCTAATTGGGTCTGGGTGCGTTAACTAAGCAAATTTATTTCCATCGAACAAAAATATACAATAGGGAAACGTCTGATCGCCTCTCGTTTTTATTATATATATATATATATGTATATATATATATATATATATATATATATATATACATACATATATATACATATGAATGCTTATCTCTCCCCCTATTTCTTCAATCTACGACATAAGAGCAAGCTTTGTTTTTATAACTGAATATTTGTTGCAGTCATTGCAACACCAAGCTGCTCTGTAAGTTGCTGGAATGGTGTTCGGTTACTTATCCTTGGAATTTATTAGTCTATTATAATTTAGTCCCTTGCGGATTAATTCCAAGAACTGGCCCGCAGCACTTGTGTGTTAAGAGGTTACCTTTTTATATTTTCTACTTTTCACAGGAAAATGTAGCTTGTTTTGCTCTTTCATGATTTTCTTTTGCTTCTTAGGTGGCACATTTTTTTTTTTTAAACTTAACAAACATACTACGGTATTGCACATCAGCCTTTTTCTGGTATAGCATTCTTCTTAAAACCGAAAAGGCAGAGGAGTCAAGATACCACTTTCCGCGGTCACTAAGGAAAAAACAATCAGATTTTGAAATACAGCTATCTGATCAGGAGTTACATGTTAGTGAGTTTTTCTCTCCATGGGGGATTGTCTCCCCCTTGAAGACTATGAGCTTGCTGAAAGCTCATTTTGTGAAACATTTAATATTCCCCATACACCCGTTGAAGCGCATATTATTAGGAAGGCAGAATTTAACTACCACTGAAGATATGAATGCATGCATATCTTTCCCCTATTTATTCAAGCTAAGACATAAGAGCAAGCTTTGTTTTATAATTGAGTATATATATATATATATATATATATATATATATATATATATATTATATATATATATATATCCAAGCTTATTTGGCACTGCTTATTCAATCTTCCCTCTACTTTATACATATGTAAGCGCGCGCGCACAGAGTATTTGACAGTTTAAAAAGGCAATGGTTATAACGTCCGCTAATTTTTTGTCATATCCATGATATGATATGTCAAAAAAAAAAAAATTCCAAAAACATTTTCTCCATTTAGGACAGGAAGGCATAATTTCCAACAATCGCTGTCACACAAACAGTAAAAATGCATAATACACACAGAATAGAAATCTCTTTAAACGCCTGAAATAGGCAGTCATAAAGACCGCAAACATTTCTTGAAAATTATTTTACAAGTACTTGATGAACCGAACAGCTGAAACGTGAACGGAAATCTATACTTTATTTGGCCATACAGTCATATTCAGAAAAAAAAATGATCAAAAAGCTATCAAGATCACATGTTTGTAGGCTGGGGTCAGATCCACCTAAGCGACTTCCACTACTTTATACAACAGAAAGTCCTTATATATATATATATATATATATATATATATAATATATATATATATATATATATAATATATATATATATATATAACATGTCCAATATGAAGGAAAAGCTATGGAAAGATTATCAGGATAGCTGTCTGGTCCTTTCTTCTTGGTTGAACAGGACTTCATGAACCATTTCATATCACAGACTCTTTAAAAAAAAAAAAAACATGGAAATATGGATGTGAAAATCGAGGAAAAATTTGTAAAGGTACCGTCCCCCCCCCCCCCCCCTCTCTCTCTCTCTCTCTCTCTCTCTCTCTCTGTCTCTTCCCTTGCTGTTAGTTCAAACCATCTCAGAATACCTCCTACAATAGAGAGTCCTCAAACATAACATGGAAAATACTGCATAGGAAAATTGAGGAAAGATTTACAAAGGTGGCGCTCTTCCCTTGGTGTTGATTCCACAGAGCATGATGAACTCTTTCGTGCCACAGGAAAGTCTCTAGAACTAACATGGAAGATAAGGAAATGAAAATTATGGAAAGATTTGAAAAGATAGCTCTCTGCCCTTCCTGTTGGGTTCAACAAAAACTTCACTTCGTAATACTACAGTCAAAATAAAATGAAAAATATGGAAGGGAAAACTATGGACAGATTTGCAAACATAGCTCTCCGCCCTTGTTGCTGGTTCAACAAAACTTACATCAACTTCTCCATACTACACACAAGTCAAAATAACGTGGAAAATATGGAAGGGAAAACTAAGGACAGAAATCAAAGATAGCTCCCTCTTCCCTTCTCGTTGCTTCAACAAAATATCATAAACTGTTTCATACAACAGAAGTCCTTAAAAAAAAAAAAAGGAAAATCTGGAAGGGAAAACTGACGAAAGATTTCCAAAGATGCCTCTCTCTTTCCTTCTTGCAAACTCTTCCTTCTATTTTCAGACTTTCAACAGTGTCAGCTCGCTTCCCCCCCCCCCCCCCCCCCCCCCGCCCCTCCCCACCTCCCCACTTCCTCTACCCTCAACCCCGCGCCTCCCCTTCGCGTCGCCATGGATGACCGTCACATAATTCCATAGCATGTTACCTAAGACCAGGCTGTGCATTACTGGCAGACTGGCGGAATGTACAAGTTCCATGTCACAGGATGCCGTATGTACACCTCCCCCTCCTCCTCCTCCACTTGCCCTCCTTCTGTACCCGGAAGATATTTCTGGTCTGCGCTGCGCTCCATTCATTTCTTTACATACTAGCTGCCTAAAGGCTGCCAGTACTTGAGCATCGCTCTGTGTGTGTGTGTGTGTGTGTGTGTGTGTGTGTGTGTGTGTGTGTGTGTGAGCGTGAATGTATGCGTGTACCAGAGAGAGAGAGAAGAGAGAGAGAGAGAGAGAGAGAGAGAGAGAGGAGAGAGAGAGAGGCAGGCGCGGACAGACAAGCAAAGACATCGAATAGGACTATGCTGGATTTCTATGTACAAACATGATGATGGAACAGACAACTTTTTCAACACAAAATGATTGTTATCATTAATGTTACTCTGAATTCAAGAGAGAAACAGGCAGTACGAAAGCTAGACAGAGTGGAAGGTAGGAAAAAAGCCCACAGAGTTATGAGCCCACGGTGACGAGGACTGTTGTTTTTGCGTATGTGTGTCCACGGTAAACTTTCACACTGGCATTTGGTCTCAGCAGTTATAAGTTCTAGAGTAGCGAGGCTTGGTAGAACAGTCAGTATTGTTCAGCCTTTACCATCCACTGCCTAGCGTGAAGATGATGTTCAGTGGTATAACGACAGTAGATCTGTAAATGGGACATAATTATACGGTAGTATTTTCAATCTAAAAAAACAATTTATGTTTTCCAAGAAACGTTCGTCATATGAAATCATTGCTTTATACACTGACTACAATGTTAAATGATATCACATGTCAATAGTGTCACCAGGGTGAAATGACATTATACCCTGATCACGCCATTTAATGCAGTTTCTACAAGCAGAAGTTGAACCGTAGATGAAGGTTTGATTAACTGTAGAACCAAGTCATCCCGCACACAGATACATTTGTTTGCCACAACAGTACAGCAAGACTATACAAATTTATTATTATGGCGAATCAAGCCAGCAGAGCAGCATTACAGTATTTAAGAAAACAATCTGCTTTGTTTCGACATTAAAGAGATCTTAAAGAAAACCTTAACAAACGTGGCGTAAATTGTGATCTGTGGCTAAATAGGTTTCATTGCAGAATCCCAAAGAAGGTGCATTTTAACATAGTAAAGCTTACTGCTACCTGGATTTAGACATAGTCTCACACAAAAGAAATGCACTACTCACTTGTACATAGTAAAGGGTTATTAAATCACCTTAACGCACTGCATGCGATACACCTCGACACCCATTCCTCCCCCATGTTGATCCTTTTTATGGTCCACGATGAAAGAAGCCCTCAATGGCAACAGCTCCAGCTCTGAATTGAAATTGACAGTGAAAAAGCAGTGTTTACACACAAATACCAACGTTATGGGAGGCGACAGTCTTTGACCAACAATTCACAAAGCAGACACGTATCCATGTGAATTGTCCAGAGCGAAACCCCAACTGTATGACAACCAGGGGGGAATGGAAAGAGAGTGGTGATCTGTGAACACGAAAGAGGGAAACGATGACAGACCTTGAGAGAGAGAGAGAGAGAGAGAGAGAGAGAGACGAGAGAGAGAGAGAGAGAGAGAATGAATTGTACAACCTAGAGAGAGAGAGACAGAGACAGAGACAGAGACAGAGACAGAGAATTGACAACCTAGAGAGAGAGAGAGAGAGAGAGAGGGAGATAGAGAGAGAGAATTGACAATTGACAGTTTTATTGACAATAGCCTAACTGGCCTTCAAGCCAAGAGGGCAATTAACAGTTTTCCTTGCAAAGGGCGCTCAAAAAAAAAAGATAGCACACACATGCATACATGCTAAAGAAAGATAGGGGTCAAAAAGAAAAATGCACTACAGCATTCTATCTGCAGTCAAAATAATCTAACTCAATGCCTTACAGATGAGACATACGTCAGTACCACATCAAAGTAAAAGTAATCTAGGACCATCCCACGGCAATCACAAAATCGTCAGATATATTGAAATTATAACAATTTGTAATGCTTAGAATTGTACACAGGTTCTTATTCGTAATACAGAACCTGATTCAAGAGGAAAGAATTTTCTTCCTTCGTTCATATGCTTCAGCGATAAACTTCGCAAGAGATTTGACAATATCTCCATCTGCTGACGACATTATTCGAACTAAGTTATGTCTTTTCATATCATACTGCTGAAAAAACGATTGACGTCAAACGTGAAGCTTCATATTCCCTACAGTCGAACAGGAAATGGCTTCAGTCTTCTACACCGTTTGAACATAAAGGACACAGGACGGAAAGATTTGTATCAACACAGAGAAGTATGCTTGGCAAAGCTCTTTTAAAGACCTATTCCAACCGGAGAAATACCTCAACGAAATAAGACATTAATGGCACCGGGATAATCTGGCAAGGTTTAGAACTAGAACTCTAGGATTTTTACGCGAACAGGAGATGGTGCGTGTGTGTGTGTGTGTGTGTGTGTGTGTGTGTGTGTGTGAGAGAGAGAGAGAGAGAGAGAGAGAGAGAGAGAGAGAGAGAGATAGAGAGAGAGACAGAGAGAGAGAGACAGTGTGTGTGTGCGTGCGTGTGTGTGTGTGTGTGTGTGTGTGTGTGTGTGTGTGTGTGTGTGTGCATATTATACACGTAAACAAGAAGACTTAACAATACCTGGCTATCTCCTCCTGGACAGACGAGTAGGCACAAAAGTCACTGGCATATATTTATGTTTTAACGTGATAACAATGCAACGCCATTTTTTGTGCTCAATGTTGTAAAAAAAAAAAAAGTTGATAAACTATGGCCGGAGGAACAGATGTGCTTCTGATGAAGTGCTAGAGGAATACCACGGCCAGGGTCAGTTGAAGGACATTGGGGTCTACAGGAAGCGGAAGGCCATCAAGGTCATCACCGTGAGAAGAATCACAGATGCTGTGGTAGCGGCGGCTCCGGCTGCGCACAACATGAGACAGCGTTCACTTGACTGTACCCAGCATTGAACACAGAGTCAGAGGATGATGGTTCACATCAACGGGGGGGGGGGGGGGGGGGGGGAGGGAGGAGGTCCTCATACATCGAGTTCGTTTTCAATGTGACGTGACTGCAGGTGAAAATTGAAACAAATTGTAAGAACAATTCTTAGTGAGTCCGTAAAAAAAGGACAAAGTGACAAGAAAATACACGACGCGTTTCGACCTCCTAGGTCCTCTTCAGGCAAGAGAAGCAACGTTCAGGACAATGAAAACAAAGAACGAGCAGTCGCTTCTCTTCTCATATTCGGCACAAGATGGGGGCGCGCGTGGAATCAATCTTGCGCCGAACAGGAGAAGCTAAGTGATTAGCTCATTCTTCATTTTCATTGTCCTGAGTGTGTTGTTGCTCTTGCCTGAAGCAAGACCTAACAGGTCGAAACACGTCGTGTTTTTGTCTTGTAACTTGTTTGTCCTTGTTTTTGACGGACTCGCTAAGAACTGTTCTTAAAATCTGTAGAACGAGTGAAACATGATTGATATGTATGTAGTAAGTATTGTTCTTACAGTGACATAGAACTGATATTAATGTGGTAAGCACGGGCCTAACAGTGAGTTCGGACTGATATGAATACGGCATGTCTTGCGTACAGAACGGGAAACGATTCATAAAAAAATGTTTCAGTAACTGTTACAGGGTTATACATAACATACTGCTGCGTGAAGCATCGTATATAGAGTGAACTAGGATCATTGATGGGGGTCAGTATTTTGCATAGAGTGAGAAATGGTTTACATTAATGTTGTACTGTTAACAGGGTGAGAAAGGGTCAAATAAACATGGCAGTATCTGAGGTGAAGGGAGGAAATCAGTTTACCACCAACTGTGTGATTTAACGAGAATGAATCTTCTCTCTGAAGTCATGGGTATGTTGTGTAAAAAAACTATTCTTCTTGTTCGCAGATCTTGCCCTCATTCTTCCTTTCTGCCACTCATATCCGGGAAATCTGTATAAAGGTACACCCATATAGCTGTCGGTTTTATAATTGAATAAATCGGGCCTAAGAAACTGATTACAGGATTATGATTTATTGAGTATACAAACTGCTCTTTGATATTTTGAGTTTTACTGAAACCACAACAGATTCATTACATGCAGAGCTGACTTCCAATATTTTCCTTTTAAATAGAATGTTTCCAATTTTACTCAGTGGAAAAAAAATCATCGTACCAATGGTGTGGTGGAATGACAGTCATATAGAGATCATAGTATTCAGATAAGAAATTCAGTTTTTCAAAACCCCGAACTGTAATAGTTTTTGTTGTGCCATGTGGTTCAATCTATAATGAATTACATACTGGATATGATAAGATGTTTGGGTGGAAGCAGCGTTTATCCCCCCTTGAAGTACCACGAGTAGTTCTGTCACTTGTTTTTAAAGACCTTGAAGCTACCATTGTGCACCGCAATCCTTGGGGCCGGAATAGCTCAGTGGTAGAGCGCCGGACTCGTAATCTTGGTGATCCTGGGTTTGCGGGTTCGAATCTCCGCCGCAGAGCCGTTTCGTAACAGGGGAATTTTCCCTCAGAGTTGACACTGTTTCTGACTCCATTTCCCATACAGTCCTTCGAAAGAGACTATAAACCGAGGATCCGTGTGTGAACGCGTGCATAACATCTTGCACACACGTCAAATCCATCACCTACTTTCGGAAGAGAAGGCCCGTTTGGGCATGGATGGCACGTTACACATGGCATGCACCTTCCTGCGAAGATGAGTATAGCTGCCTTAATGGCGAGATGAAAACGGTCATACACACAAAACTGCACACCCTTGGTTGGGTAGATGGGATTAATCCAGGGAGTGTCCGCAGGAGTATCAGCAGAAACAAAAAAAGAAACAACGCGGAAAAAAGAAACAGTCCTGTGTCTTTAACAGGTGATTTCAACACCTATTCAAAGCGATTTTTTAAAATCTGGATTATGATGATAACGATAGTGACCGTTTTTTTTTTTTTTTCCCCTTGTATGGAAAAGTGTGACATTCAAGACTCTAAGATGCTCACATAACACGGGCAGGCCAAGGAAGCATGGCTACAGAATTTAGGATTTGTGCACACCTCTTGTGTTTTTTGAAAGGCACAGCGGACAGTCATGCTCGCATAGGAAGATGCCCCCAGTAGTTTGGTGCACTGTCTTTAATAACGGCCTGGGTTCGTGTCATCAGTTCTGAAGTTTTTCCCTACACTCTAGAGAAGTTCGTTTATATACCTAGCACTTGCACACACACACACACACACACACACACACACACACACACACACACACACACACAACACACGCACGCACTGTACCTTACCTGGTCAGTCCAGACTCTGGCTCGGGGGTTTCGTCGGGATTCTTACCCTAGCTCCTCACTAGCATGAACTACCAAGTCGAGTCTGCCACAGTCACTGTCATTCTGTCAGTGTCCGGCCCAGCAGTGGTACTGTCAAAACCGTCCTAGCCGTTGTAACCGTCCATGGCTGTTCTGTCTCAGTGCTAGGGCTAAACTGTCTCCTCTTGCCTGGAGGCCCCAGCACTGGTCTGTCACTAGTGTAACTGTCAGCAGGACGAAGCTCCTCCTAGCTGGTAAGTTCCAGCTAGTCCGTCCTTGAATGACCCCGGGGGGTAAAAGCAGGCTAGCCCAGACTTACCCTGGGGTAAGCTCCAGAGGATGGGGAGGGGGGGGGGGGGGGAGGGGGAAGTAAGAATGGGCTGTTACACCGGAGTTCGTCTGCTTATTGACCTGACCGTCGGTGAAGACTTCTCACGCGAGGTGCACTTCCGCTGAGCTCGCCCTACGTGCGCTAAACCGTGCTTCACTACATTTCTATCAACATGCTGTCCATTTCTTTCTCTCTCTTGATCATTTGATGCTGTGTTGTCGGAGTCCAGTGACATCTAGCTTCCTCCTTAGAAACTCTATGTGTAAACTTTAATGGACAAAGCAGGGAACGTTTTGTGACTTTGAAACCGATGTCTAGATGTCGATTCCGGCTTTCCGGAGGTGAATTTAAAAACAAAAGTGGGCATGGGATGTATCTAAAGCCGAATATTTTAGGCAGAAATAGGTCGCACGGCATGTCGAAGAATGAAAAGATCTGCTTGATAGTGACAATATGACAGTCACAGTGTGTCAATTAAAAACTGACACACTTTTGCTGTATTTAGGGCTGCGGATACCATGGATGAAGTTAGAAAATAGAATAAGCACCACCCATATACGTTAATCGAAACCCTTCGTTGAATGCCACGGTATAGAAGGACTAGGGTGGCTTGCTGCAGAGCTAAGAGTCAGGTTCAAGACATTTAATTCAGTGGTCGATCGTATAAACTTACTGATCAAACGTAAAAAAAGAAAACGTTTTCAGGGAAAACAGAAAGCAGCAGGAAAAATAGTCAGAGAGATCGAAAGCAGACGTACGTACTTCAGAGGAGAAACTCTGGACAGACCAGTTTTCATCCTGAACTGCCTACACTCTAAGGAAGCTGGACTGCGTCAGAATGTGCGTGTGTGTGTGTGTGTGTGTGTGTGTGTGTGTGTGTGAGTGTGAGTGTGTGTGTGTGTGTGGGTGTGTGTGAGACAACAAGCTGTTGCATACCACTGAAGGTCTGTATACTCACCACATTGCACTATTCCGTCCACAGTCTGGCAGCTTTGACCCTCAGGACAATCCTCTGAGATACATTCTGGCGCTGTAACAGTACCATCACAAACGACCTTCTTCACGTCCTCAAACATCATTGTATGTAAATCTGACCCCGACCATCCCTCTCTCTCTCTCTCTCTCTCTCTCTCTCTCTCTCTCTCTCTCTCTCAGATGTGTAAAATAGGCCATATGGTTAGTTTGATAGTTCCTGCAAATGTGGAATTTGTAAAATTTACAAGGGTCTGTTAGCGAAATCTGACAAATATTTTTGCTAAAGTTGCTTCAGAACCTGTCAATCATTCCCTTTGTTGTAGCCCTGAGGAATTAAGGGCGGCGTCTGCTCCAAACTGATCCCTTTCACACAACTGACTCAGCTATCTCTGTAACTGGTAGACCGGTCCTATCACAGTGTAACGAATGGGATCGTCCACTTTCTGCACACTTTCACAAGTTGAACACAGATATTCATCATGACTGCAAGGTGGCCTTTCACCAAGATTTTTCTCTTCACAAGGACCGCAAACAAAGAATTGAATAATGTGCTCCTGCGTCTGAGAATGCTTTTTCAGAATGTTGATTAAAGCTGGGAAGGATATTAGAGGCATTTGCCTGAAGATCTGATGCATAGGCACTGACACCCGGACAGTACTCTGTCAGTGAGTGCTGACAAACTTCGGAAAGTGCAGCGCTGACGTAAGTAGCGGTCTTTTTGTTTCTCCAACACAGGCCACTTGCTGGCAAGCAGCTGCTTGACAGGTGCCCTGAACAGGATGTGTCAGGGCCAAACAAGTAGGAAAGCAGGGCTCGGCACAAAGTTGTCGTTGTTTATCCTTTGCAGGCGCAGGCGAAGATGATCACAACTTTTGCTATCACTGAGTGGGTGTGTGTGTGAATGAAGGTGGTTGATCAGGCCGATCCTGGCACTGAATAGTCTGTTGCTGTGTGGACAGGTGTCAAGGTTTAGGACCTTGTAAGGGAGGGAAAGACAAAGGGAAAATTCGACACTGGCAATAACTGATAGCAAACACCCAAACACTCACTCAACCAGACCACCCAAGGATTTACAAAGACAATAACAGTTTATTAATTATAAATCGACAATACTCATTCATTCCATATGGGGAGAGAGGCCTACCAAAGAGGACTGAAGACAGAGGAGAGACCAAGTAAGAATAGGATGGTAAAGAAGAGGGGAAAGAACCTATCAGTTCTAGGTTACCTATGGAACAAAATAACCCAAAAGCCCAAGAAAAGCAAAACCTCCTTCCCCCCCCGGGACTCCCACTACCAGCCCAACTAATAAAGAATTTCATAATGAAAGAAGAACGATAGAGGAGAGACAGACTAAATAAGATTCAAGACAGGTCAAAAAACCTTCACACCACCACCAAGCAATCACAACCATTTCCACTCAGTCACTCCAAAACAGCCAGACTTCACCATTTCCTCGTCAACCATGCCAGCCTGCATGTAATTCACTCCTATTTCAGTCCCACGTCCACGGCAACACAACACAAGCACGAATACACTTAGACATCACCCAAGTCTGAGTTCCTGCGACACACGGTCAGCTCTAAATTGTCCCCCATCCAGGGCCACATGGATCAGCCAGAACAGCAGCGTTGAAGAAGTCCCGGTCCCACGTCGTCAGTTCCAGAAGATGGGAGGGGTGGACGTGACAGACCTCCAGGGGTGTCCAGAGGTGGATCCGGCCTTCTGAGACAAACAGGGTCAACGCCCAAAACGGCGGGTGAAAGGGGGAGATGAAGAGGTAGATATGCTGGTCAGCTCCTGGCCCAGCGAAGAACCCAGGGGCTGTTCAGCCGTTCCTCACCAAGGGAAACCGGTCTGGGGCGACCAAAGGGAAGATGTGCCAGTGGTTGGGAATCGAGATTCCCCCAAACACGCAGCGGTTTCCTCCTACCCAAAAAGGTTAAGGACCAGCCGCTGATCTGCACTGAAGCAGACAAAATTAATACCACTGCACTGGGACAGCGATCCCACTCGACTCAACGTTGAAATCCGAGTGCCACTTCACTCTCTTGCCTCCTTCCTCAACCCTGAACCCATGAACACCACCTCTCCGCCAGAGTTAAACTGTACTGACACAAACTTAACGAAAAACACGTGCAGGCAGCACAAACCGCTCAGCCACACTCCTGTCACCCAACACAAGAAGTGGAAAAGAAAAATGCAGTGGGGGATGCAGGAAAAAAAAAAAAAAAAAAAATACACGGACAGCACGCCACGCCCTTTCCACTGACAGCCAAATGGTGACAGTCTCGTGTGAAACCAGCAGACACTGCTAAGGGTGGTTTCACACTGCTAAAGCAAGGCTGAGTAGGCTGGCGACCGTCCGTGACAACAGGGAAGACTTGGAGATGAGCCTGGGTGGAAGGCGTGTTTGGTCTCTTTCCGGAGCTGATGTTTTTGCTGCCGTCCTCCACTCACCTCGTTTCAAGAGTCTTTCACTCGAACTTGATCATGGTGACCAGGTTGAGAGATCTTGTGTGGCTTCTTCCCAGCAGGTGGAGGCGATGCTACAGCACTTCAGTGGGGTCTTCTGTGTGTCTTTATAGTGCTTCGTTTGTTCTCCATGGAACGCTTGCCTTCCAGCAGCTCATCATAGAACAGACTCTTTGGGAGACGATTTTCATCCATTCCTCATATGTCCTGTCCATCTGAGTTGAGAGCGTATTAGCATTGCATGAATGCTTTCCATACGGACCTTTTGAAGTACCTCTGTATCTTGTTCTTTGTCCTGCCATTTGATGTGCAGCAAGGTTCCGAGGCATCTCATGTGGAAAGAGTTCAGCTGCCTGGCATGTCGACTGTACACCATCCAGGTTTCACAGGCATACAGCAGAGATGTCAATACAACAGCACGAAATACTTTGAGCCTGGTCTGCAGGCTTAATCCTCGTCTTTCCTACACCTTGTCTTGGAATCTGCCGAAGGATGCACTAGCCTAAGCAATCCTCTATGCAACTTCTTCGTCGATGTTGGCAGTTCGTCATAACGTGCTACCAAGGCTGACAAACGGATCTGTCACTGTAAGTTTCTGGTCATTGACTGTGATGTTTGACTGAGTGTAGGGGGTTGCAGGAGAACTGTTGATGCAGTCCTTAGTCTTCTTCGTGCTAATTGTGAGACTGAAGTTGTCACAGGCTTCGGCAAACTAGTCCACACTCCTGCATGTCAGACTGTGTGGCAGCATTCAATGCGCAGTCATCGGCGAAGAGAAAGTCACGGGCAGTGTTGTCCTGGACTTTGGTTTTGGCTGGTAGCCTCCTCAGGTTGAAGGGTTTTCCATCAGTCCAGTATTTAAAGCCAACTCCGGTGTCACCATCTTAGGAAGCATTCGTCAGCATGGCAGAAAACATCACACTGAAAAGGGTGGTGGTAGCGCGCAGCCCTGCTTGACGCCAATTGAAACAGGGAATGGCTGTGCGTACTCTCCATCATCCTGCCCTTTTTTTTTTTTTTTTTTTGCTGTCCCAACTTCTGCGCCACCTCAGAGGCAGTGCACCCACGCCGCTCATTCCGACACCCCGTCCACAGCCACAGCCCGGCTGGTCCCGCCGCAGCCAAGGCACCGGCAATCCACAGGGAGCACTCAATGTCAAGTCGTCAAGAGGCAACCCACCAGAGGAGACACTGCACTGCCGCCGAGTCACTTCGGTGGTGTTCAGTGGCGCCTGTTCTGATCTAACATACGCAGGACACCACCTACTAAGCCCCCTACTGATGACAATAATTGCTTAGTCGCGGAGCCGGCGTGAGTGAGCTTTCCCCCGGAGGGCGCCACTACGTCCGTCCAACGACAGCCCCCATGGACTCACCGATACCCGGCGACCCCGACGGAACCAAACCAAGGCCACAGACGTGGAGAGGACCATCCTGCACTCTTGCCTGCCTACCGTCTTTGAACTGCCTGACCATGGAGATGAACTTTGAGCGGTGTGCAAAACTTAGCTATGATCTTCCCCAACCCTTCTCGGCAGAGAGTGTGGAATGCCTTGGTCAGGTCTACAAATGTGGTGGACAGGCTGACATTGTGATCCTGACATTTCTTTTGTGGTTGCCATGCAGTGAAAATTATGCGAACAGTGCTGCGACCCCTCCTAAATCCGCACTGGATCTCAGGGTAACAAGCCTTGCTCCAGGTGCTGATGGAGACAGTTGAGTAGGATTCTGACCAGAATCTTTCCGGCGATGGAGGACAGTGAGATGCCACGGTGGTTGTCACATATTTTTCAGTTCCCTTTCTGCTTGCAGAGGTGAACGATACAGGCGTCTTTGAACGCTTGTGGAGCTTTCGCTAGGTTCCACATGGAGTAGAATAACTGGGTGAGTTTCCTGATCAGCTGTGGGGTACCAGAAGCGTATATTTCTGCTGGGATAGAGTCAGCAAAGGTGCCTTGCCACTGGACCTAAGCTTCACAGCTTTCACTTCAGTTTTGGTGGGTGATCATCAAGCGTGTAGTCAAATAGGACTTGAGGTAGTCTTGCGATCGCTTCGACATTCGTGCAGATGGCCGGTTGAGGACACTATTAAAGTGTTTGGCCAACCTGTCTCCTTGTCAGTCATCAGTCTATTCCCGTCAGCACTGAGGCGAGGGACGATCCTGGCGATGTGGAACCACAGATAGTCTGAAACGCACCGTAAAAGTTCTTCACGTTATCGCAGTCAGCACTGAGGAGAGGGGACGATCCTGGCGATGTGGAACCACAGATAGTCTGAAACGCACCGTAAAAGTTCTTCACATCATCGCAGTCAGCAAAAGACTGGATCTCTTCAGCCTTCTTATTCAGCCATACGTCCTGCATTTTACGCAATTCAGACTGTGCAGTCTTTTGGGCAGTGTTGAATGCAGTTCGCTTGGAAACAACAGTTAGGATCGTTAAGGTGGGCCCTATGGAGTCTGGTTTTTCCATCGAGCAAGGATTGGATACGACCATTATTTCTATCGAACCAGTCTTGATGCTTTCCTGTGAAGGGACCCACCACTTCTGAGGCAGCAGCATAGACTTTATCGACAAATGCCTCCCAGTCTGTCTCAACAACATGAGAATTGAACCTTGAGGTTTTCAATTTGCCGCCGAGTTCTTGCACCTAGCTCTGTCTGACGAGGTCACATTAAAGCCTGGAGACGTTCAATCGCTTCGGCACCTTCATTCCTGGGGTCTTCTGGGGCGGCTATATCTTGATGTTGAGCACTACAAGCAGAGAGCTTGACAGGCGCTCTAAACGATGTGTCAGGCATGCATGTATGCGTGTGTGTGCGTGTGCGTGTGTGTGTGTGTGTGTGTGTGTGTGTGTGTGTGTGTGTGTGTTTGTGTAAACAAGCTGTTGAATACTTATGATGGTCTGTATACTCACCACACACCGTATTTCCCTGCACTTCCAGGCAGCTTTGGCCATCAAGACAACTGCCTTCGGCACAGTTCTGGACTGAAACAGTAACATCACACACCACCTTCTTCAACGGCCTCAAACATCATTACATGTTTAATCTGACGCCCCTTTCTTCTCTTTGTCTTCGTCTTTGTCTCCGTCTGTCTGTCCGTCCGTCCGTCCGTCCGTCTGTCTGTCTGTCCGTCCGTCCTGTCTGTCTGTCTGTCTGTCTGTCTGTCTGTCTCTCTCTCTCTCTCTCTCTCTCTCTCTCTCTCTCTCTCTCTCTCTGGCGTGAACGATAGGACAGTTCCCGCAAGTGTGGAACTTAAAAAATGCACCAATGTCTGTCAGCAAAATCTGACAAAGATCTTGCTGAAGATGGCTAACGTTCCGCTTCTCATTCTCTTTGTCGTGACCATAAGGAACTATGCAGCATTCATTCCCAATGGATCTTTTAACATTACAGCGAAATCAACAGTCTCTCTGATTGGTAAACCGACTTTTGGCACTTTAATAGTGAGGCTTTCCACTTTCTGCCCACTTTCACGCGCAGTACACAGTTGTTTATGCCGACTGCGTGGCGGACTTTCTTGATGATTTTTCTCCTCACTGCGGCTGCTAACAAAAGAAGTTGGTTGTGCGTTCCTGTGCCTCAGGATGCTTCTCAAGAAGCCAGGTTTGAATGTAAGCTGGAAACAACACTGGTGGAATTTCTCTGGGGATCTGATGCATAGGCATTGACACCCGGACAGCACTCTGTCAGCGAGTACTGGCAAACTTCGGAAAGTGCAGCACTGACTTAAGTAGCGGTCTTTTGTTTCTCCAACACAGGCCACTTGCTGGCAAGCAGCTGCTGGACAGGTGCCCTGAACAGGATGTCAGGCCGGACATGTAGGAAAGCAGGGCTCGGCACAAAGTGTCTTCCTGGTGGAGACCAAGACAGCTTCTTTTATCTACAGTACAGTCACGTGCCTGTGGTGGGATGGGTAGAAAGCAGAGGGGAGAGGGAGGGAAAGGATGGGGGAATGAGGGAGAAAACACAGGTCATGGGAAGGGTCTAGTACGGAGGAAAAGGGTGGCAGGGAGTGGTGGTCAATCTGGCATCAAACTTGTTTGACAGAAGTGATCTGAATTTGCGTGACGGATTACTCTGTGTAGCCATTTCAACTGAAGACTGAATAACGATGTGTGTGTGTGTGTGTGTGTGTGTGTGTGTGTGTGTGTGTGTGTGTGTGTGTGTGTGTTGTTGTTGTTGTT
>JADBJO010011251.1:40000-45000 GCA_016801955.1 Conus betulinus
CGCTCCTTCTCTCTCTCTCAGATGTAAGCAATAGGCCAGATGGTTAACAGTTCCTGCAAATGTGGAATTGACTGATGTCTGAAAAGCACAATCTGACAGAATGTGTTGCTATGGTTGCCTTAGAACCTGACAATTATTCTCTCTCTTGTAACCCCAAGGAAGTTAGGGCAGCATCTGCTCCAAAATGATTCTTTTGACAGCCGACTCAGCAATCTCTCTAACTGGTCAGGTAAGAGACCTATCGCAGTGTGGACCTTCCACGTTCGGCACACTTTTGCACGTTACAACACAGATCTTTATAACGACCACATGGTGGCCTTTCTCCCAGGGTTTTCTCTTCGCAGGGGCCACAAAGAAGAACGGAATTATGTGCGTTTTTTTTTTTCTCTCCGAGAACGCTTTTCAGAAAGGTGGGTAACGATAAGAACCGGGAAGAATATTAGAGAGATTAGCTCAAGGATCTGAGGCACAGACATTGACACCTACTCCGCACTCCGCACAAACTTCGATAAGTGCAGCACTGACTTTAGTGGTTGTCTTTTGTTTCTGCAGCACAGGCCACTTGCTAGCAAGCAGCAGCAGCTGAGAGCATCGACAGGTGCTCTAAACGGGGGTGTGTGAGGTCTTGGCAAATAGGAAAGCAGGGCTCGGCACAAAGTATTTGCCTGTGGGGGTATCCTGGATTACTTGCTGCACGTGCACTCACTTGTCAAGTGGGGCGGCCGGAGACGAGGGAGCAGAGGGAAAGTGCAAGGGATGAAGAGGGAAGAAGAGGGGGGATGGGTGAGGGGAAGGGAGAGGGGTGGGGGGAGAGGGGTTGTGGTAGGGTGGTGGTAGTTAATTTTGAACCAAACCGGCTTGACAGCAGTGAACTCAATTTGTCACTGAGGGATAGGGAACGGTGAGAGAGATTAAGAAGAGAAGGGGGGGAAAATCCACTTAATTATGACACAACACTCACTCTGCTCTGGCAGTTTTTACCATTGACTGGAAGAAAACACCGTACAAACGCCTCCCCAGATGTCCTGGCTGCTGATGGGACCACAACACTCGAGGCAAACGTGGAACAACGGTCGGCTCTATCAAACGTTTCACAGAACAGAAATATGAAAGAAATCTGGGGGAAAAGGAGAAATATTTGACCAAGTTAAATCAACACCTACCTGAGACTGGCATTGATAATGTAATTACAGCACCTGAACGGATGACGCAATAGCTAGATGCACTTAGGATAGTGCTCCGAATCCAGACAAGGCACGGTATGCAGATATCAAACACCCGGCAGAAGAGAGCTGAACCCATCTCTTCAGTCTCTACCAGGAATGTTTTAATCATGGCTATGTCCCAGAACATTGTAGTCACAGTTCAATGAAAGCTTTACGAAATCAAGGAAAAGAATAGGTACGGTGTCACTGAAGTGGCGCAGAAGATGGGATAGAAAGAAAAAAAAAATAAGCAGGAAGAGATCATCTTCGTCTAAATGGCTTCTGCATACTCAGTACGCAAAATATAGAAGGAAAGTTCATGGAACGAATCATAGCCAGAAAACTCGCGAAAGACCTTGAAAGTAGACAAATCCTCCCAGCCATTCAAGGAGGCTACAGAACGGGTAATAGTACAAGGGCAAATGCGGCTGCTTTAGCCTTTGGAATATACGAAGGATCCAAAGAAAGGAAGAAACAGTGGCAGTCGCAATAGACCTGGAAGATGCATAGAACAAAGTCCAAAGTCCAATTCCCGCTTCTCACAGAGCTACTCCTTGATTATGAGGTCAGCAGGACATTACGCAATGGATTGCAGCTTCACTTCTGGAGCAAACCATTATCCTACGATTTTGAGACTGGACGTCTTAATCTCATATACTCTCCAAGGGATTACCTCAAGGTTGTCCTCTCTCCCCTGTTTCATGCAATGTTTACAGTTAAGGTCGTGCAGGCCTCAATAGGAACTGAAATGCTCGGGTGTTGACGGTCTGATTAAAAAAACACATTAATGAATGCTCAAGAAAGAATGAAAGCAGTTCAGCTGCAATTGAACAACATTGCCCGGTGGTGTCAAGAAACTGGATTGTACATCAAGCCTACAAGGCCAAAACATTGATCTGTATTTTCAATAAGACACCAGGATAATAATTGCACACACCAGTTTCCTTAAATGGAATACCGATTGAATTAATTGGCATCTTACACTGTTTGGGTATAGGCTTTGATAGAATGCTCACCTTTAGAGAATATGTTGAGAATATTGTCCGTAAATGCAAAAAAAAAAAAGACCCGTCTGCCTTGAAAGCAATGGCAGCTACAGGCGCTGACCAGCGCCATCTCTACCGACTGTATTACGCAGTTGTGCTCAGTGTCATTATGGATTAGGGGTTACTTCACTGTCCAAGAGCAATCTTCTTAAATGAGAAATAATTCAAAATGAAGCAATGAGATTAATCTTGGGAACCATGAAGGATTCACCACTTGATGCTATGCGATATCTGCGTGATCTTCCTTCGATACAGGAAAGGCACATGCTAGAACAAGTGAAAATTATATTTCAGAGCACTTGAAAATCCCCAGACCCCACCGCATGCGGCAGTCAAGGAAACAAAAGGCACTCGTTTAGTACCTGGAAAATCATGGATGGCACAGGCATAAGACAAAATGCAGCTTGTGTGCCAGTTAGCAGAACTCAAAGAAACGAAGGAATGGCTCCAGTGCTTTAAAACACTGTCGAGAATGGCCAGAAGGCAAAACCAACGCAAGAATTCATACGCAGGTGGAAACCCTTGGCACATAAGAAGTTATTGTTATGTACACTGACAGTTCCGTCACCAAAGCTAATTCAGACTGGGGATACACAGTGAAGCAAAATGGCCGAACTATCCAGGAAGACGGTGACGCATACAGTCTAACAACGACAAGCGTAACAATGGAGGTGGAAGCAGTGACACAAGCACTCCACAGGCTGTCATCCACAGACCAGTTTAAAACTGAAAATGCCGTGATACTGTGTGACTCCATGAACCTACTTCAAAAAGTGAAGAGTGCAATGAGAAGTCCTGCTTGGCATGAAGTAATGCACAACCTTCTATTGGAGAGATTCATATGGATATACTGCCCAGGACATGCAGGTGTTAAAGAAACGGAGAGAGCAGACACCCTGGTAGGAAAGACAACAATAAGAACTGGGTTACAGCTTGGCCGATATTGTGATAAGTAAGTCAAAGAATCATCTGAACAAACAAAATCAAAACCACTATACCATAGAAGATCTTTCAGAGCTGAACATCAAGAGAGGAAGTGGCCGCACATTCACTTTTAAAGGAAGAGCAAGCACCATCACCAAACAAACAAATATTGGAATAATCTCAAGACCAACACCGCGAAGATTCCTAGAGAGTGGGACAGACTCATACTTAGGCCTTTCCGATAACAGACACAAATGGTCAAACACACATCAACTGAGATAAGACTTTGAATCTGTCAAGGACCCCAGTGTGTACTGTAAACGTGTGTGTACTGGTGAATCTGCATAAGTGGGTCAATGCAGGTGTGTAAAGTGGAGAGTCCAGAGATGTGTGTGTGTGTGGTGTGTGTGTGTGTGTGTGTGTCTAACAGTGATCTTAGACAGTATGTAAGTGTGTGTGCATGTGGTTTTTTGGGGTGTATGCATGCGAATGGTTGGTGTTGAATTTGGGCGTACGTAGGTATGTATAATGCAATTAGGCCTAGATAGAATAAATAATAATTTAAAAAACACACAAACAAACCAACAAACAAAAAACCCACAACCCCCCAAAAAACCCTCCACATAACTGAATTCAAAACTTCAAAAGAAACACTAAATAAGCACTACCACCAAGATGGGGAAAATAACATAGACGTTTAAAGTAAATGTCCAATTGGGCTCTTAATCAGTCCTTGAACAACTTCCAAAATGTTTGATTCGTTTGGAGATGACGTCTTCAAAGGCTGATATCGACGGTTCAGTGTTCAACAACCAAGCAGGTAAGTAGGGTTTCATTCTATCGCACAAAAAAGTAGATGGAACGGAGTGATTTGCTGGCCACAAATACAAGTCACGTGTTTTACAGAATTTGGTTTTAAAAGGCATCAAGCCTCAATCTAAAAATCAAAACTTTTAAAAATCCACTCTTGGTAGAGATTCTTGATACCTGTTTTATTGTCTGATATCTTGTTTAATAATATCCCCTTTTTTTGTTTCTGGTGCCTTTTCGTTTATTTGAAATAGAGTTCCAGGATACGTCTTTTAAAAGACTATAACTCTCATGTAAGATAAAGGAATGCATACCTTTGTTAAATCAGTCTCAGTGATAGCAGCCTTTTTGGCTAATTGGTCTACCCTTTCATTCGCAGATAATCCACAGTGTGATGGAACCCAACAAAAATCGACATAGGAACCACGTAAATGCAAAAATGAATTAAGTGGTAGACTTCTAATATGAGTTTCTGCTCTCACACTTGTATTTAAAAATTTTAGAGCTTGTAGGACTGATTTTGAATCAACGCAAAGTAGTATTTGAAATGCAGGAAACTGAAAATCAAGAAGAAAGTTTAATGCCATAATAATGGCAACAAGTTCCGCAGTAAATATGGAAATATTCTTACCAAGGTGGTAACCTTTCTCTATTTTTAAGGATGAATTATGAATGCTGAACCAGACAAATGATTGTCTAGTACAGAACCCATCTGTATAGATTTAAGGTGATTTATATAAGTTTCATTTATATGTGACTTAACATACGTTTGGCAGCAAGGTTCCATCACTTTTTTTTTAAAAAACTTGTATAGTCTATGTCATAATTTGCTCTACTAAGTTCCCATTCCGGGATAGTGCTAAAGGACACCCGAGGAGCTACGTTTTTCAGGTGCAGTGCCTGCTTTTGTAAATAAGTCAGATGTGTATGAGGCTATCGATTTTAGAGAATCGATTTTTTGTGCCCGTTTAGGAAAATTTATTTCTGATTTTAATTCAGTTTCACTGGTATTAAG
>JADBJO010011251.1:50000-57500 GCA_016801955.1 Conus betulinus
CAGTGATCCAAGATGTTTGTTCAGGCATAGCAGAACCAAATCTTATGCCGCTTTTATAGACTATCAGAAAGCTTTTGATACGGTTGTTCGAGGTAAGCTTTGGAACATTCTTCAGAGACTACACACATCATCAAAAAGGATTCCAACGCTCAGGGGCGAGTATAAGTCAGTAAAAAGCTGTGTCCGCTGGGTTTAATGACTACCAGAATATTTCTTTGACTGCCCCCATCTGGTGTGACACAAGGCTGCTTGATGCCACCTCTGATCTTTTCTTCATTGATCACAAAGGCTGCTGATGCTGTGAACAGTGCTTGGAAGCTTGGGTCCCAGTTTCTCCCCGGTCTCCAAATCTTCCTCCTTCTTTTTGCAGATCACATCGTTTTTACTGTCTCCAACTTGTAGCGGATGGCAGACTCAGTATGAAACTTAGCACAGCACAGGTTTCAAATGAGTCAGGTTTGACAGTAAATTTGAAAAAAACAAAACAAAACAACTGTGACAGGTCACTTGACAAGTCCACCTGATCAGTCCCAAGCAGCCACCCTCTTGTACAAATTGTACAAACACAGGCGCCATTCTCTCTCCCCCCCCCCCCCCTTCCTCTGTCCCCTGTGTCTTGCACACAGCAATAGAGATTCCAGATCTTTTCTAATCTGTGCCAACTCACCCCTCTTTCTCTCCTTCCTTCTCTCCCTGATGTAGCGAGTCAAGACAAAAGTTTATGTCACATCGTGACTACGTTGCCATTCTCTCCCCACCTTCCTTCCCACTAAACATTCCCCACCCCCACCTACCCCCCACTCCGTAATGTGGTGGCATGACACAGCGAAAAATTTATATTGCATTGTAACAGTCTTGCCCACCACCCTCCCTTCCCACCTCACTTAACACAAAGGACCTGGCAAACCTCCTTCCTTCTCCTTGCATCCCCCTCCCTCTCCTCCCCTCTTAAATATTCACACACACACACACACATACACACACACACACCCGTATGCAGACGGTCGTGTACAGCTGGCAGATGATGCAATTGTGTTTGACCAGTGCATGGTCAATGAACATTCGTTCTACAGATGCGTGCATGAATTATCATACTTTGATTTTGGTGGACACAAATGTAGTTTCCATCATTTGCAATTGGTGCAATCCATGATTGGGGAAGTGAGATGACAGACAATTCCCCTCCCCTCTCATCGCCTTGAGTGACAGCCTGTCTCAAAGGAACAGTCTAGAATACACAATGTAGCGTTTAAAATAGGGACACTGAGCTCTTCCTACTCACTGATTCCTCAAGAGTAGCTGTAGATCAGAACTAAGTAACAGGACAGACGCCAGGGGAAACCAGAGAGGAGGCAGTTGTCTCTTCCACTCTAACCCAGTCTGAGTTACTTATTCTCCCAAAAATGTACGCTGAAACTATGTTTTTAAAATTTGAATCTATGCATTGATTGTATGTAAGGCATTTGGTTTAGCAGTGTAACTTTGTGCCAATACTTGGATGACATTTATCAAAAAGATGAATGATTATTCTGTGTAGTAGTTTGCTTGCCACCATGTGGTAAGAGTTATCACCATGTGATAATTATAGCAAAACCATTACACTCATCAAATCCTTTGTTGGGTGAGTTCGCACACCTCTTCTGAAAGGCAGAGAGAAATGTGTGAACTCGACAAGCCAGATCTCAGCTACTTAACTACAGATGAGGTTCTCTTTATCACAGACCTGGGACCGTGGCTACACCATAAACCATGGTTACGCTATAAACCGTGGTTACGCTACATACTGTGGGCCAGATAGGTTGTGAAGACACACCACAGCCCAGCCCTACAGCAACAGGTCTAACAGCAGGATCAGTCAGGCAGCCACCAGAGAAAGATCAACTGTCCTCTCAAACTTTTGATAAGTCATAATCCTCCAATGGGACTTCAACTCATCCAGAGCTTTCCCTGACTTAATGATGAAAACAGTGAGAACATGTCTTTTGTTATGAGCTTTACTACTTTTTCCTGGGTGTAAGCAAGTGAAGTGTAAAGGAGCACGCAATTAAAGTAACATTGACATGTCCATTGTAAACAAACTTTAACTATTTTCCAGTGTGCAAGCAAGTAAAGTTGATGTGTGGAAGTGCACTTAACTTGTGTCAGTTCTCTGTAGTTCCATCAGTATTGAATATTTGAACTTCTCTCTAATTCTGCCTCTCGGAGCTACAAGTACTTTTAGGGTAGGTTCACACTGGCACGTACCCCAGTCGCGCAGGCAGGCAAAAATCTTGCAGATGCGGCACTCCTTTCTTCATTTTCACTTACAGAGTGGAAGGCGTTTATACCGCCACAGGCACGCACTCACGACCATTCCCGAAAAAAAAAGTCGCGCGTGCTTGCCACAATTCGAATGCGCGTGCGGACAGAAAAGAGTCGTGCTCATGAGGCAGACCCTTCTTAACATCACTGGCAGCGCTCAGGACGTTCACACTGACACGGTTTTGTGAGTGCGTATAATAAGAAACTACTGAGATTTTTCATTACATTGGTACACCTCAAGATGGACAAATTGATTGCTGCAGCCAGGAATCAACTGTTTTTTTATTGCTGTTTGTTGTTGGTTTGTTTGTTTTGTTCTTTGTTTGCTTCTTTTTTGGACAAGTCCGATAAAAACTATTTCAACAGATATTCCACAAATTTCTTTTCATCTGCCAGCACTTCATTCATTAAAAGATGATACACTCTTTGCACCTTTCACGATCTCTTCATTGGATGCCGAGAAACTCGGCGAGCTGTTCGGCGCTTCCTGTTTCTTCTCCTCCACCACCACCAACGTTTTCTGTCGCCTCATCAGCGCCATGTTTACCCTGTCTGTCATCACGTCATTTACCCTCGTTGACCCAGCTTCCTCAAGAAGAACGTGCGGATCAGTATGAACGCTTTTTCACATGCGCGTGCGATTTTTTCATGTGCGCACGACAGTCGTACGTGCCAGTATGAACGTAGCCTAAAGAGTTCAAGCCTAAGGAAACTTATCCCAGAGCCACCATTGAGTACTTTAACAGTCCCGGGAACAAATACAATTTCTTTTGATGACTAGTACCGGAAAGTTGCTCCTTCCACCACTAGTAACAGAGAGGGTGGAGGTTAGATTTTCACATAATTCGCATAGAGAAAATATTCCAAGTCCTTCCCCTAGAGGACCACGAATCCACTCGCAACTCTCGTCACAATACTCCCCCCCTCCCCTCCCCCTTCCCCCCCCCCCCCCCCCCCAAAATGATATATCGAATGGGTGGCCATTTATCAACAAAACTAAAGATACAGCTTTAAAGGCCACAAAATGTGAATTGTCAACAGCTAAACATATCTTGGTTTCATTTTTACTTCTAAAGTGTCCTTTGATACCACTGTAGACGAATGTTGCCGACGCGCTAAAGGGGAAATCGCGGAGACCATAGAGGCAATGAGGGCTCTGGGCAGTAGGGACATGTTTGTATTTTTTCAAATTATTTGATGCTCAAGTGGAAACCCATGCTTGTGCATCATCAGAACTTGGGGGGGGGGGGGGGGGGGGGGGCTGGGGGAGAAAGAGTAGAATCCTCACAATCATTGGCCTGTAAACAGTCTGTTAAACGTTAGTCCGAAGACTCCTAATGCTATGATCTATGGGGGGAAACATACAGGTGCCCTCTGAAGAAGACAGCACTGTCAGCTCTTCACGATACTGGTTATGTCTGCAAAACATTACGATGTCATGTCTTCCTAAACAAGCATATGAAATGCTCCTTAGCAAAATGCCTTCAGGTGACGGTGAGCAACATGACTTGCTCTCCATAAAACGCTGCCTGGATTGGTTTGGGTTCTCGTGGGTTTGAGCAGGGGTGAAAACGAAAAGATATTTTTGAACATTTTCAAGCAATGGATGAGTGACTGCTTCCGCCAAGACTGGAATACCTAGTTACATTCAAGCGATCGCTTTGTGACGCATTCATCTACGTTCAAATCACTTCTGAAGCCGGAGAAATACATCAGCTCCATCACTGTCACCAGACTCAGACACCAGAGAAATACGTCAGCTCCATCACTGTCACCAGACTCAGACACCGGAGAAATACATCAGCTCCATCACTGTCACCAGACTCAGACACTGAAGAAATACATCAGCTCCATCACTGTCACCAGACTCAGACACCAGAGAAATACATCAGCTCCATCTCTATCACCGTGCCTCCCTGATGAGTCCGATCCGGCGGACAAAAGGCCTCGGAGGAAGCAGCACATGAATGGTTCCGTCTCCAAGATGGTTTATGACGGTCCCCACATGCTGCTAGTGAAGGATGTCTATATTTGTAATATATTTTTTCTGATTGTTCAATCTCCTTTTCTCTCCTTTCCCCTCCCCCCCCCCCCCCCCCCCCCCCCTGCCCCCTACCCCTTTTTTTTGTTTCATTTTATAATCTTTATCAAATCATTAATGTAATGACGGGGGAATGGACAGCTATGCACCTGTGTCCCCCCCCCCCCCCCCACACACACTACAAAATTGTCACACACACACACACACACACCACACACACAACACACACACACACACACACACACACACATCTATATATGTATATGTATATATATGGGGGGAGAGAGAGAGAGAGAGAGAGAGAGAGAGAGAGAGAGAGAGAGAGAGAGAGCGGAACAACAGAAAGAGTCAGGGAGAGACTCTTGAAATAACGGTTGTAATGTTTCAGTGGCTTATGACATCATGGTCCTTCCCTCACTTCCTCCTTCATTCAATACTCTTCACGTAACGGTTCTCATTTTTTTTTTCAGTGACTTATGACATAACGGTTCCATGTTTTCGGTGACTTATGACATATACGATTATGCTTTTTCAGTAAGACACGGTAGTTATACTTTTTTTCCCCAACGCCTAATGACATGATGGTGATAGTTTCTAAAAGACATGAAATGATGGTTATACTTTTTCAGCGCCTTAATTCCTCGCAGCATGTTCTGCTAGTTTTGATGTTATACCTTTTGCTGGCTGCTCTGGAGTGCCATTTGATCCTGCTTTTGAACCCTTGGTGGTGAGAATAGTTCAGGATGATAAACTATGGCACATCTCCATTTGATGCCATCATATGATGTAATATCAATATATATATATATATATATATATATATATATATATAATGTAATGATGGAGGAATTATTAGCCTGCACTTGTTTTCCTCCTCTACTAAATTGTTGAAAAACACACACACACACACACACACACACACACACACACACCACACACACACACACACACTCACACCCACACCCACACACACAAGCGCGGGCGTGTGCGTACACACAAATACCCACATGCATACACACACACACACACACACACACACACACACACACACACATACACACAAGCGCGAGCGTGTGCGTACACACACACACACACACACACACACACACACACACACACCACACACACCACGCACGCACGCACGCACGCACACACACACACACACACACACACACACACACACACACACACACACACACACGTGTGTTCTACACCTGGAGCTGTCGTTACCTTTAGCCAGTATCAACAACATTTTTCCTGCCACAATGACATGGTGAAACACAACAACAGATATATGAACATTATACGGACATCAGGATGGGCGGAAGACAGAGTGTTCCATGGTTTACCCGCAGGCAGGACTTCAGCCATCTTCAGCATCAGCGTGGATGCCAGAAGGAGGGTGATTCTCAGATTCATGGTGGAACTGTACTCTGCAGACAAGAAAACAACGGCGTCACTCGTGCAAGTCTTCTCCTCTTATTACGTCATTGATGCGGTCTTCTTACATTGTCTCATCGTGCGGTCTTTCTCATGTTGAGTCAGTGATGCCCGTCTTTCTCTGCTGTGTCACTGTCACCAGTCTGTCCATGCTGACTCCTTGCTGCTGTCTTCTTCTTGTTGTTGCGTCACTGAGGCAGTATTCTTATGATGTGTCACTAGTGGAGGTCTTCTTCAAGGTTCGTCACCAGTGCAGAGTTCTTTGTGCTGTGTCTGGGGTAGTCGACCGTTAGTTGTGCTGCTGGTGCGACGTTTACTGTGTTGTGTCACTGGTGCACAATCTTCTTGTACTAGAGTCACTGGTGCAGTCGCTGTCCATCTCTCTCTCTCTCTCTCTCTCTCTCTCTCTCTCTCTCACACACACACACACACACACACACCACCCTTAGGATTATCGGTTTACATCAGTTTACAACACCCAACTCCCCCCTCCTCCTCCCTCAACCCCTTCTCTCTCTTGCTCCATTCCCTCTATCTGTGTGACTGGCTTCCTTTCTTCCACGCCAGCATCATGATATGACGCAGCTCTGAGCACAACGTGGTGAAGAATTTTGACGTCACTGTAGCGTGCCTCGTCATCACTCCTCCTCCTCTCCCACCCCACCCCCACCCCCACCCCACCCCACCCCCCCTTTTTACATCTGATAATGCATGCTGCGACTGCTTGCGGACGGGTCAATTTTTTTTTTCTCTCCACTAATCCACGCCATCACAAAGAACACCGGTAGGTCGTGACACTCCTTCACCTATTTTGTGGTGGACTCCGTGTAACTTCGTTTCGTTGAAATGCTAGCAAACCGCCAAGGGAAACAAATGTGGACACACGAGTTACAAGACAAAACACGACGCGTTTCGACCTCTTAGGTCTTCTTCAGGGAAGACACAAACATGTATATATATATATATATATATATATATATATATATATATATATATATATACATACATACATACATATCTATATATATATATATAATTCAACAAACCCGCAGTTGAACAGTAACAAACGCAGCCAGCCTCAGGTTGACTGGTACGAAATAAAGTCCTCCTAGACGAGACCGGGAAAGTAAACAGGAAACAACAAATAGGTAGAGCACCTCTTGCTCCCATAACGAAATCATTTCAGGCCCGTCACTCCACACAAATCCTGCTTCCCACATCCAATCACCAAACAGAAACAGACAACACAGAGCTCGCAGAACAAACAAGGAGACATGCCCCCCAAAAGTTGGTTCCAAGCTTGCCCCTGTATATCCTGTACCCAATACATCTACCCAGCCACAACACTTGAGAACTGAACAAATACAATTGAACAATTTTCAAAACTGGGCAGCCGTTTGGTCTTGAATAGAGCGAAACTAACACGTGGACGAACGGTAATAAATGAGGTGACCTCAGTTTGATTTGGTATGAAAGGAAACCTTTCGTAAAGGCGGGGAACGGGCAACAGTAAATAACATTCAAGATGTCCACGCTGTACACCTCGCTGTAGACTGCAACCGACACAAACTTGCTGTACACTGCAACTGTTACAGCCATGCTATGTACTTGCAACGGACACAAACTTCTTATACACTGCAACGGATACAAACCGGCTATGCCTTACAATAGACACAAACTTGTTATACACTGCAAGGGATTCAAACTTGCTCTACACT
>JADBJO010011251.1:60000-66117 GCA_016801955.1 Conus betulinus
ACACTGACACAAAAACTGGCATAAACCACATGTCTAAACTTCACGACAGAACATCACACACACACACACACACACACACACACACACACACACACACACACACACACACACACACACACACTCACACACACACACACACACCACACACACACACACACACACACACACACACAAATACTGACATATCCACATGTCTAAACTTCACAACAGAACAATGGACGACAATGAAGCAACAAAGAGCTGGACAGTGTAAGACAACAAACTCCTCTGCAGTGACCTTAGCTGTCTCGAACCACTGACAAGAGTCCCTGGTCATTGCCGCTGTACTCTGGATGTTTGGCGAAAAAAAAGAAGAAAACGAAAAGAAGCAACCCCTTCCCCTAAAACAAACAAACAAACAAACAAACAAAACCTGCAGCTGCTTGAAGATAACTCATTTCCCATCTTTACTGAGCAAAATGACCCACTTTGACCCCCCCTCACCCCTCACCCCCCCCTCCCCGTCTGTCCCCCTGTCCATCATCCCTCTTATGCCTCCTACCTCTTGATGGATGGAGAAGGTGGGGTTGGAGGTGGGGTAGATGGAGAGAAGAGGTTTGAGCGAGCAAAGAATTGTCTTCAGTAGCATGCTACGGGAGACTTTGTTTTTGACACATACTGGTAGTAGTAGTAGTAGTAGTAGTAGTAGTAGTAGTAGTAGTAGTAGTTTGCCACAGCAGCAACAGCAGTTGTAATAGCAGTAGTTTGCAGTAGCGATAGGCAGCAGAAGTAATAGTAGTAATTAAGATTGACTACAGTTATCATTCAGATTGCTCAAGGGTGGAGCCATCTCACAGAAAGAATAACTTTGCCCGTGATAAAAAAAATTTTCAAACCAAACAAACAAACCATTTTCTCGAATAAAAAGGAAAAATTTCAGAGGCATGATACATAATACAGGATGGCAATAATGAAACAAGCAATCACACAACCCAGAATCAGAGAAGTGAAGAAAGGGCTGCCTTGCCTGTTAATCGTTTCTGAACCTGAAGACGCTACTACCCTTGTTGAAATCCTTCAACTGCAAATGTCAGGTCGTTTTATTTCTTTGACATGTTAGTAGTAAAATGTGTGGTTAAGTCCATATTTTTGTATCAGGGACGAGGACGGGCAAGGTCTTTTCTATCCCCCCCAACCACCCCACACCCCACACACCTCACCCCCATGCAACTCCCTTCCCCCCCCCCCCCCCCCCCCCTCCCCCCCCAACTCCAAAGCATTCATCAACCCTTTAGCGAACCTGAAACAGGTACGAAAAAGACGATTGTGAGAAGCATTCGCAATCAATTCGCTTGAAAGGTATGGCTCAACAGAAAACATGGGCGGATCAGGCTGTCAGTTGAAGTGCACACACCAGGACAAAGGGCTGGAGAATGGAGGGGGTGAGGGCGAGGTAGCGTGGTGGGGGGTGGGTGTGGGGTAAAACTTTTTTAAAACCTACCAATGCACTGACGGGAGAAAAAAAAAACCCACCGAAAATCAAAGGCCCCGGGTGGGTGCTAGAATGAAGTCTATCATCTCATCATCTCCACAAGACTTGTGAACAGCTTAATCAGAGGTGGGTGAAGGGAACAGTAGAGAGACGATGAGGGTGGGTGGGGTGGGGGGGTGGGGGTGGGGCTGTAGAGGGGTGAGAAGGGTCGAATCTAAAGACATTATTCCGCACAACGACTCGACGATGAAATCACTGAGGGAAGATGGAAGGCAGGGGAGGGAAGGGGGAGGGGGAGGAGGGTGTTGGGGGGGGTGGAGAGTGGAAGGGGGTTAGGAAAGGAACACGTGTCTTACTGAAAGAACACACACCCCCATCTCACGCCCAATTGAACAAATCCCACACCCCCACACACCATCACCCCTATCTTACTCCCCCCACCCTCACCCCCAACTCCAAAGCATTCATCAACCTCTCGACGAAATAGACGGATGGGTAATAAGATTGTCAGTGGCTTTTTGCATTCAGTTCATTTGAACAGTGTGGCCCAACTGTAGCCTCCACGGAAAACATGGGCAGATCAGGCTGTCAGTAGTAGTAGCTGTTAGTAACGGCTATAACGGTAAACTAAGACATCGGGCATCATCCGTAACCCATGGTGAACATACCTGCTAATTTTCACAAAGATCGTCAAGTACTTTCTGAGATATTCCATAAAGAAGAAAAACCGTTTCAGGCCGTTACAGCCGTTAGTAACGGCTATAACTGTAAACTAAAACATCCAGTCATTATTCATGACCCATAATAAAACATACCTACAAATTTTCAAAAAGATCGGCCAAGTACTTTCTGAGATATTCTATAAAAAAAAAAAAAACCGTTACAGGCCGTTGCAGTCGAGAGTAACGGCTATAACGGGGTAAACTAAAACATCGGGCATCATCCGTGACCCATAATGAACATACCTGCTAATTTTCACAAAGATCGGCCAAGTACTTTCTGAGATAATTCCATAAAAAGAAAAAACCGTTACAGGCCTGTTACAGCCGTTAGTAACGGCTATAACGGGATAAACTAAAACATCGGGCACCATCCGCGATCCATAATGAACATACCTGCTGAATTTTCACACAAGATCGGCCAAGTACTTTCTAAGATATTCTATAAAGAAGAAAAACCGTTACAGGCCGTTTTACAGTCTTTAGTAACGGCTATAGCGATAAATGAAGACATCATCCGTGACCCATAATGAGCATACCTACAAATTTTCAGAAAGATCGGCCCAGTAGTTATGTCTGGAGCGAGTGGAACACATTTTTGGCCACGGACGGATGGATGACACACACACACACACACACACACACACCACACACACACCACACACACACACCCACACACACACACACACGCAGAGAACATTTTTTTTCATTCCCATTCTAAAGTACACCCTGTTCTATAAGAACTGGGAGTACAAAAAGAAAATCACAGGCTCGGGTGGGAGCTAGAACGAAGTCTATCATCTCATCATCTCTGCAACACTTGTGAACAGCTTAATCAGAGGTGGATGAAGGAAAGAGTGGGAGAGATGGTGATGGCGGGTGGGGGGGAGGGGGGTGGGGGGGGGCTGTAGAGGGGAGTATGGAGGGAGTCGAATCAAAAGACATTATTCCGCACAACGACTCGACGATGAAATCACTGAGGGGAGGTGGAAGACAGGGGGAGGGAAGGGAAGAAAAGGAAGGGGGGATGGGGGGGTGGGGGGGGGGGCCAAGAGAGTGTGAAAGTGGTGAGGAAGGAACAGGTGCCCACAGTCTTAACTGAAAGTACACACAACCCATCTCGCGCCAAGATTTGACAAATCCCACACCCCACACACACCTCACCCCCACCCTACTCCCCCGACCCCCGAACCCCCAACTCCATAGCCATTCATTAAACGCTCTGTACGAAATAGACTGGTAGGAGATACGATTGTGAGAGGCATTCGCATTCAATGCGTGTGAACGTGTGTGCTCAACTGTAACCTCCACAGAAAACATGGGCGGATCAGGCTGTCAGTTGAAGCACATACACCAGGATAAGGGCTGGAGAATGGAGAAGGTGAGGATGAAGGTGGGTGGGTGGGTGGTTGGGGTGGTGGTTAAGCGTTTTTAACCTACGGCCAATGCACTGACGAGAGAAAAGAAATACAACTAAAACGAAAATCAAATGCCCGGGGTGGATGTTAGAACGAAGTCTATCATCTCATCAGCTCTGAAACACTTGTGAACAGCTTGATCAGAGGTGGATGAAGGAAATAGTGGAGAGATGGTGATGGGGGGGAAGGGGGTGGGGGGGGGGGGTAAGGGGGTCGAGGGGAGTAGGGGCCGGGGGCCGGGGTGGGTGGGATCGAATCTTAAGACATTATTCCGCACACTAACTCAACGATGAAATCATTTAAGGTAGTGAGGTGAGGTAAGGTAATGTAATGTTGCTTAAAGCCCAGTGGGAAGGTCAGGGCTGGGGTGGCTGGGGGATAAGGTGGGTGGGGGGGGGGGGAGTGAGGAGTGGAAAGAGAGTGGAAAGGGGTTTGGAAAGGAACAAGCACCCTCTGTCTTCACGGAGAGAACACCCCCATCTTGGCGCCGAACTGGACAAGACAAGTGATCGCTTCGTTCTTCATTTTCCATTGTCCTGAGTGGTGTGACGAAGAAACGCGTTCGTGCTTTGTCCTGTAATTTCGTTTCTCTCTCCATAATTCAGAAAGAGGGGGGGTTAGTTGCTGTCAAGACACAGACAAAGCACAGGACAAGACGCATTGCGTTTTTGACCCTCTTGGGTCTGATTCCGGCGAAAACAAATAACGTTCAGGACAGTGAAGATGAAGAAAGAAAAAAAGAGAGACACTTATCCAGTCATGGTCAAAATGGCCACTGGGCAGACATTGGGGGGCCACCCAGCAGGGAATCATGGAGGGGAAATAATTAAAAAAAAGAAATAGAATTAAAAAAAGAAAAATGATAATAATGATAATATGAGTTGGTTCGAGTACCTTTGAAAATTAGTTTTTGAATTTCCGCCTGCGGTCACCTCACTTTGCGAGCTGAAAGAACTCGTGTTTTTGATTGGAACAGAGAGCGAGTGCGTCACTGAAGCCAAAGCTGGCACCACAGCGCTCGCCATGCCTCGAGCGCATCGTGATTCTCCTTTGGGGACAGGCAACACCGTTAGGGCAATGCCAAACAATCAACAGCTCCTCCTCCCCCTCGCTCCTCCTCCTCCTCCCTTCTGTAATGAAAGTTACGTACGTACAACTCAGACGCATCTGATAGTATGCATCGGTATTGATGAAACCTTACCACATCACAGATGCCATCGTGCACAGCAGAATTTCGACCAGTGTCAAGCCACAGCCGAGTCACACACACACCACACCCCACACACACACACACACACACACACACACACCCACACACACTTCACACCCACACACACCACACACAACAACACACACACACAACACACACACACACAACACAACACACACCACACACACACACACACCACGTGTCTGACTGACTCATCGGTCATCATCATCATCATCCCTGAGCATGTCAACTGTGCCTCCGCTGTGCCCGCCACATTCTCTGTGTACATATGTACAGAGCGGGGCGCTGCTGGTGTGAATCAAGGACAACATTGTCGGTTAGGTTTGTGGTGACGGAACCAAACGCTTTCTTCAAAAACTATGGCGGCCACCGCGACGTCATCCTTCAGACAGCGATGAATTAAACCACTGGTGCGGCTGCCTGTTGCTGAACTGTTCGAGGTTCGATCATACATACACACAGACAGACAGACTGTACTTTTTCGCTTGTACTTCTCTCTCTCTCTCTCTCTCTTTCTTTCCTCTCTCTCTCTCTCTCTCTGTGTCACACACACACACACACACACACACACACACACACACACACACACACCACACCACACACACACACTGTGCTGCTACCGCTGGTAATTATGCTAGGTCCGTCGTTTTCGTCATCGTACCCCGCCATTTACGCGATACACCCACCACACACACACACACTTCACACACAACACACACACACACACACACACACAACACACACTGGCTGCTAACGCTGTAATTATGCTAGGGGTCCCTTCCTGTTTTCGTCATTTGATACCCGTCATGTACGGCGATACCCACACACACACAACACACCCACACACCCCACAACACACACACACACACACACACACACACCCACACTTTCTCTCTCTGATCTCTCCGCTCTCTCTCTCACACACACACCAACACACCCACAACACACCCACACACACACCCACACACACACACCCACACACCACATCCACACACGGCCGCTCTGCGTACTTTATGCAGTGGGATGCATAGGGGACGGGGTTTATTGGGGTGGGATCACTGGCGGGGGAGGGGGTGGGGTGGGGTGGAGAGGGAGCGGGACGGGAAGAAGACTTTGTGCTGGCGAGAACTAGACAATGCATGTAATAAAGACATGTTTAGAGAGAGAGAGAGATAGAGAGAGAGAGATAGCGAGAGAGAGAGATGACATACAGAGAGAGAGAGAGACATAGACAGAGACAGACAGAACAGAGACAGATTATGGTTTATTGCGGTAATA
>JADBJO010011252.1:0-12500 GCA_016801955.1 Conus betulinus
TGTGTGCACTGGGACACCAAGCGCTAATTTGATAGCTTTGCTGTCTATACTTTGCAATTTTTTCAGTAGACTTTGAGGAGCTGAAAAATAAACTTCTTGTCCGTACACTAGTTTTGATCTTATTAGGGAAACAGCTAGGTGCAGGAGGGTTTTTGTATCTTGAGCCCACGGCTGAATACAAATAATTTTCAGTAAGTTTAAACGTTTCCTTGTTTTAGCTATCAAGCTTTCAATGTAAAAACGCCAGTTAAGTTTAGGGGTTTGAAGCTTGGCAAATACATTGGATTGTCTCCATTATTGAAAAACATTAACTGTGTTTTTTCACCTGAGAGAATAAGACCGTTATTTTCCATAAAATTGTTTAATTTATCTATCTCTAACTGATATATCTTCTGTACATGATTCGTAATTCTCTTGCCAGTATTCTTTCGGATATTTGTATTTATCCACATAGCAATGTCATCAGCATATTGTACTAAACTCACACTTTTTGATAATATCTTTGGAAGATCATAAATAAGAATGTTAAACAACATGGGGGCTATAATAGAGCCCTGTGGAATTCCGATATCAATGCTCTGAAAAGACGAGTAAACTTTCCCTATTCTTGTACATATGGATCTCTCGCGATAAAAAAACTTTTAAAGTATTGAAACATCGTTCCATTAATTCCTATTTCTTTCAATTTGTAAAGTAGTCTAGCGTGCCAGATACTATCATACGCTTTTCTGATATCAAAAAAGGTAGCAAGTGTACTTTTCCGTCTGGCAAACTGCTTTTTAATTTGACTTGTAAGTTTCACCAAATGATCTATTGTACATCGACCTTTGCGAAATCCCGCTTGATTCACTGGGATTATACTTTCTTTTTCACAAAAAAATATGAAAGACGTTTTTTGGATAATCTTTTCTAACAACTTTCCAACGTGAGAGGTTAGTGCTATTGGCCTGTAGCTACCAATGTCTGACCTGGGCTTACCTTGTTTTGGAACTGGGACTACAACAGATCTCTTCCAGATACTAGGGAGAGTTCCATTAAACCAACATTTTTGGTAAAATGAATGCAGTAATCGTTTCCAATGTGAAGGCAAGTGGTATAACAGTTGATAGGATATACCATCTAGGCCAACAGCACTTGAATTTGAAGAAAAAGATTCTAACGTCTCACAAAATTCATCATATGTAATAGGAGCGTTTAAATAATGGGAATGATTTGGTGGTGGATCCTGATAGATAGTTCGTTTTTCTTCCTCCTCTCTAAAACACCTGATAGATGGACTGAGACTAGACAGCAAGTTATTTTCTGAAAATATTTTGACGAATGCCTCAGCTTTCTCCTGTGAGGATGGAAGAGCATTATTATCTAACTTAATTGGGTACTGTTGCAAGCAATAACCATTTTTTTTCAATTTTTTAACCATTTTCCAAACCTTATGGATATCTTTTGATTCCGATATTGGATCTACAAAATTCTGAGAAAATATTATTCTTTTCGCTCGGGCAACGACCCTGTTACTGTTATTTTTGGCATGTTTCATCGCTAGGAAATTTTCATCTGTTCTTACTTTCAGCCAAGCTTTATAGGCTTCTTTTTTAAGAGCTACAGCTATCGCACAATCTAAATTCCACCATGAATTACCAACATATTTCCACTGTTGGGCATCTTTTACAAATAGGAATAGATTTTCCGGCAGCCTGTAAGACATGTCGACAAAACTCTGTGTATAATATGCATCTATACCTTCATTTTCAATACTACGGAAATGTGTATTGGACAAGATCGATTCATACAGAGACCAATTTGCATTTTTATATGAAAACTTTGGGATACTATCTTCATTTTTCCATCTTCTTCATTTTCAGTATGCTCCTTTAACTGTATGACAATTGGGAAATGATCGCTGCCCAAAGTATCATCCTCTGTTGACCATACCGAGTTTACTGCCAACTCCGGAGAAATTAAAGATAAATCAATAGAAGTAGGTTTATGAGTGGAAATGTCTGGCAGTCTGGTAATACTACCATCGTTTAATAAAACCAATTTGGAGTCAACAATATTTTCAACTAAACGGTTGCAAGTTGTAGTGGTGCAACCATATTCCCAAAATGGAGCATGCGCATTGAAATCTCCCAGTATTACCCATTTGTGTTGTTTGACAAAGGAAGTTTTTTTTATCCAGTCTGTATTATCTGCCTTTGGGCCACTGGGATAGTAAGCAGAAATGATGTTAAATTTGTCTGCTTGTTCAATTTTACAGTAACCCCAGTTGCGAAAACTCCAGCATTAGTAGGAATAGGAGGGTTCAGAGGACAATAATTTAGATCTCTTCTCACATAAATGGCGGTTTGAATCTTTTTAACCATCATTCCTATAGTTATATAAAGGTGGATAATAAAAATTGCGTATTTTCGGTAGCTTATGAACATCTACATTCAGTGATGTAATGCTAGCACTGAATAATTATGTTGATATATATGATTTCAAAGTGTAAAGAGATTTGTTGATATTGACCGACAGTTCCACTGAAATAGAAATAAATTATCATTGGAAGTTTTCATAAGACATAGTTAACAGAGTCAAATAGCAAGGTGAAGTTGACGAGTCACCAAGGGACGAATTGCCAGCTGAAAGAGTCCCATGCGTCCCCTGCACGAGGATGGAAAAAGCCACGGACCCGGAGCTCCGACACGACCAGCAGGAGGTGGGGGGAATGGCTCGTGGTCCCAGGCTCCTCTCCCGCGTGTCTGATTCTGGCGATGTCTCCGGCGTTGTTTCTGCCAAAAGAGACGATGGACATGCCGCCCAGATTTCCGGCGAGGATGCTGGTACCTCTGTCAGACGGGTGGATGGCATCCCTCATGAGCCGGTTGTTGAGAGGATCAAGGTTCTCATGAGAGAGAAGAGATGTCTGATGACGAGAAATTCGGAAAACAGTAAAGCGTTGAATAGTTTGTCGTCTCCCCTCCAGAATCTGATCTTTGACTGGCGTTGCTTTGCTTACCACGACTTTTTTGTTTTCGGAGATTGCTGTTTGATTTTGTTGACAACACTAATCATCTTTTTTGCTGTAACTCCAGGGTCAGTACTTTTCAAATCATTTATTCCAGTATGCAGTATCACACAATCAACCGGAACTTCTGAACCAATGTTTTTCAAGTTCTTTTTCACAGTCTGAGATCTTGAAAGCTCTTTTTGGAGACAACTTTAAGTCCGTAGGCCTCTCCCAGGCGCCTAGCGTTGACTCTTGACATAACAGAGTCGTGCAAAAAAGAACATTGGGAAGAGAGTCGGAATGTACCTTTTTGGCGTCATCGGACTTGATGCCAATAGATTTGACGTCAGCCAACTGTTCCTTTTTTGTTAGCTCCAGATAGTTTTTCTTTTTGCTTTTTGTGTCACTGACTGAGAGGGGAGTTTTGTTGAAAATGAATTTTTTGTGAGCCGGAGACTTCACCTTGTCAGCATATGTTGGCATGTTGCTGCGTTTGTGTTGTGTCGGAAGATGTTGTTGTTGAACTATTTGTTTGTGTTCCAACACTTACAGTTTCTGCTTGTTTGTAGCTCCATGTTTTGTTGTTGTCTTTTGTCAGCTCCTCTACTTTCTTTTCCAAGGCCGAAATTCTGTCGCAGAGCTTTTTAATTGTGCACGTCAGTATTTCCAAGGATCTAAAGACTGACCAGTATTTTTACAAGGATTTTCGCCACCGTTGCAGGGTCTGATGTACTGTGGCCGCTCGTTTGGCTAAGTTCCTGCTCGTTCTGAGTCGGATATTCAGATTGCGATTCTAGCCGAGAACATTCACAAGGATCGAACTTACTTTTTGTTGAGCATTTTTTTCTTTTCTTTCTTTGTGGCTGCTCTTGTTTTTACCATTTTGTACGTCGTACGAACTTACTACTGGATTTTTCAGGAGCTATAGCCATTTTCCACATAGAGCTCAAGCACACAGAGTGTTGGAACATAGATTTTTCGATTAAAAAAAAATCATAAGATTCTTTCTCTTCTGTTCCCCCTCCTGAGCTGCCTAAGGAGATGAAATGGTTTCACTGAAGTGTATCAGTGCATATCGGTTTTTCGCCCTCTTGATGTCATACACTCGCAAACAGACATCATTTGTAATGCCTGACCCTCAAAAAACATCTCCCAAGGAAGGACCACACACTTCATCCGCATGCCAGGTAGAACTTGAAAGTTGTACTCTTATCTTTTCAAAACGGACACCATCGCACGCACACGTCATCTTTACACAGGAGCCGCCGCCCCCCCCCACCCCCCCCCCCCCCCACCCCCCCCCCTCGTATTCCACCCTCTAAATATCTGACATTACTGGTTGTGTCACCACTTTCTTTTGAAAGAGCATGACAAGTTGTTTTTTTTTTTTCCACCCTACATTTGTGCTTACTTTCTCCCTTTCTTTTATTTTCTTTTCTTTCTTCAATATTTTCGGCTCAATCATTTTTTTTTTTTTTTTTTTTTGCGTTTGTTTCTTTCTTTGTTATTACACGCGTATTGGTTTGTCAGAAACAAATTTTTGATTCAATAAGGTACGGTGGAAAGCAAAACGTTTTTCTTTTTTTCCCCCTTATACAAGTTGCTCTCTCTCTCTCTCTGTCTCTGTCCTCTCTCTCTCTCTGTCTCTCTCTCTCTGTCTCTCTCTGTCTCTGTTTCTCTGTCTCTCTCTCTGTCTCTCTCTGTCTGTCTCTCTGTCTCTCTCTCTCTCTCTCTCTCTGTCCTCTCTCTCTGTCTCTCTGTTTTGTCTCTTTCTCTCTCTCTTCTTCTTTTCTGTTTCTTCTGTTTCTCCCACCACCATGTCTCTCTCACTGAAAAAGGCAAAAGACAATTTTCATCATAACTGTGTTCTGTCCTCTGGGGAAACATTTGATTCGGACGTGGATGAATCAACAGCATCAGAGACTTCAGGCATTTTGAGTTTTCACACACACACACACACCCACACACACACACACACACACACACACACACACACACACACACACCACACACACACACACACACACACACACACACACACCACACACTACTCACATCTCACAACACTCACACACACTCTCTCCTCTCTCCCTCTCTCTCTCTCTCTCTCTCTCTCTCTCTCTCTCTCTCCATGGAAGGTGTCTGAATTCTTCATCAGTTTTCTAATCCTCTTCCGATCCCTTCATTTCTCGCCAGCTATCTTCTCTCCTCCTCCTCCTCCTCCTCCTCCTCCTTCTTTTCCTTCTTCTTCTTCTTCTTTGTTTCCTTTCTTTAAAACCACTTCTCTGCTTTTTGTTTCTCATCCTTCTCATTCTTCTCGCTCTATTGTTGCTGGTGTTGTTATCGTTATGGTAAGTAGTTACAGTAGTAGTAGCAGCAGGAACAGCAGAAGACGTAGTAGTAGTAGTATAGAGTAGTAGAAAGCAGGAGCAGCAGTAGCAGCAGCAGCAGTAGTAGAAGTAGCAGTAGCAGCAGCAGCAGCAGCAGCAGTAGTAGTAGTAGTAGCAATAGCAGCAGCAGCAGTAGTAGTAGCAGCAGCAGCAGCAGCAGCAGCAGTAGTAGTAGTAGTAGTATAGTAGTAGTAGCAGTAGTAGTAGTAGTAGCAGCAGTAGCAGCAGCAGCAGCAGCAGCAACACAACAGCAGCAACATACAATGAAGTGCAGATAGATCCCATTTTAGAGAGTTCCTAGAGCAGATTATTATTATTTTTTTTTTTTTTTTGCCTGCAAATAACTTTTCTTTTCCACCGATTTTTCCCCCCCACTGATTTAAGATGCCAGACCTGACGTGACCTTTTCATTATCCAGAAAAGACATCTATCTTTTCGTAAGTGCAATGGAACGAATAATTTAAGAACACCTGCTTTAGTCAGTTTTTTGATTTTTTTTTGCTTTTACATTTTGTGTGTGTGTGTGTGTGTGTGTGTGTGTGTGTGTGTGTGTGTGTGTGTGTGTGTGTGTGTTTGGGGGGGGGGGGGGGGAGTGGGGGCGGGTGGATGGATTGGTATGGTGGGAGGGGGTGGGTGGGGTAGATGGTAACATCAGTGTAGAGAACTGACTTTGACAGGAAGACAGCCTTAGCATGACGCGTCGTGGTGGCATGGGAGGAAATAGATAATGGAACACAGTCATGTAATTTGTCTTTAGGTTTTTTTTTTTTTCATTTTTTTCATGATCTGTTCACTTTTGTTTTTAACACCACACACACACACACACACACACACACACACACACACACACACACACACACACACACACATACGCACACACACACACACACACACACACACACACACACACACACACACACACACACACACACAACAGTCATGCATGCATGCACGCACGCACGCACGCACCACACACACACACACACACACACACACACACTTCTCTGTCTGTCTGTCTGTCTGTCTACCTGCCTGCCTGTCTGTCTGTCTGTCTGTCTGTCTGTCTCTCTCTCTCTCTCTCTCTCTCTCTCTCTCTCTCTCTCTCTCTCTCTCTCTCTCCACCTCCTATAGCAGAACTGCAGTGCCTCCCAAAGTACATTGCTGCTAACAATAGCCCTTGTTTAGAGTGGATTCAGAATACCGGACTCTTGTAACATAGTAGGGTACTTACGTAACCGTCAATGCTCTCACTCGTATGAATAGAAATCTCTCGTTTTTTTCCCTTCGGTCTTAGTTTTACTTCCCTACTGTCACTTTTTTTGTGCTAGGTCCGTGCTTTCTGTAATAGCGTCAGCTATTCATTGCGGTCTCTATGTCCAGTACCCAGTCATGAACTTGTCCGACGTTTTCGAAGGGGGGTAGGGGGTGAGGAGGGGGGGGGAGGGGGCGGGGTGGAGGGGGGGGGCAGGCTGGGAAATTCAGTAGAGTACTTCTTCTGTCGCATAAATCTATGTGATTTATTTTGCTCTCTCTGCCTCTCTGTCTGGTCTGGTCTGTCTGTCTGTCTGTCTGTCTGTCTGTCTGTCTGTCTGTCCGTCCGTCCGTCTGTCTGTCTGTCCTGTCTCGTCTCAATCTCTCCTCTCCTCTCTACTCTCCTCTCTCTCCTCTCTCCTCTCCACTCTCCTCTCTCTCTCTCTCTCTCTCTCCAAAAAAACTCTCTCTCAAGCACGGTGTGGTTCTTGAGTATGTGCTGTTTTCGTTATGTTCAACACGCATTACAGTATCATTTTTGTCAATGTGTAATCTACCCCATCGTAAGGGGCCATGTTCTATAATGATTCACAATCATCTCATCTCTATCATCATCAATCATCATCACTCCTCCATCTCCCGCCATGCTCCCTCTCTCTCTCCTCCTCTCTCTCTCTCTCCTCTCTCTCTCTCTCTCCCTCTCTCCTCATCCTCTCTCTCTCTCACTCTCTTCTCTCCTCAAATCTACTTGACTCCTGGGCCACTCAATGAGTTTGTGCTTATCGCTCTCTCTCTCCCTCCCCTCAAATGAATCTCCTGCTCTCTCTCTCCCTCTCTCACACTCTCTCTCGGTCTATCTCTCTCTCTTCTCCTCTCTCTCTCTCTCTCTGCATAATTTTACCGCACGCCATCCACGCCCAATAAACACTTACACATTCCCTTGACAGCGTATTACATAGTTTATTAGCATTGCTTCGATCTCCAGCTCTGTGACTGAAACTGATGATTCAGCAGTTTTGCAGACGCTGAATGCTGACCTAACGAACTTCATTCCCAGGCCCTGGAGGAAGCCCGAAACGTACAGCCGTGGCCTAGCTTGAGGGTTGGCTTAGAGATCTCGTGGAATACGGTGAAATGAGAGCTGTGTGTAACATGGTTTCGGATCACCCATGCAGCCGATCAGAGGAACAGTGCCATGTATAGGACAGCCTACACTAAAGACTGTCAGAGATGTGTGTGTGAGACTATTAACCGATCTTTTACCTTTGACGGACATACGGTTTGAAAGGTCGGCTGTTTTTGGGTCCAACGGGCTCTCGGTGTCTGTCTGCTATCTCTCTCTCTCTCTCTCTCTCTCTCTCTCCCTCCGTCTCCTCTCTCTCTCTATATCTCTCTCTCTCTCTCTCTCACACACACACACACACACACACACACACACACACATTATTATTTTGTTGAATGTAACTGACTAATCAAAACAGAGTAGACTACAATACATAGAAGATCCTAGTAGTACAATCAGTTTACACAGTCCTCTGACATATAAGCCAATGTCCCTCCCACCCCCCCCCCCCCCCACCCCCCCCAGTAGTGACAACACCACATAGCTACTGCTGATATGCTTCTGGTTAGACACCAAAGGGAAACTAACATGATCAGGCCAGGTTCTTAAAAAAAGAAACAACAACAACAAACAACAACAAAGAAAAACAGGAAAGACGAGAAAACCTGAAGCGGACAGATGTAACTTACACTTTTGATAGCATGACAGGTTCATGTCACTTAATAATCTGCTAGTGATGATTAATATATACAGCATAACACTGTCTGCTACTTAGCATCCCACCCACTCAACTTGCACCCTTAAATTTAAGACCCCATCCTCCTATGACGGCCCTTCTTAATCTTTGCAAAGCTTTTTTTGAAATGAGGACAACTATATATTGCCCACATTTCCCTTCAGCCAGTGCCTTAGCCTCTACCATATTGCATTGCTTCCAGGGTGAAAATACACCATTTCAAAAGGGTTTACACGGTCTAGAGTTGGAAGTAATTTAAAAATTTTTTTTTGTTTTGTTTTGTTTTGTTTAGTTTTAGTTTTTGTTTTGTTGTGTTTACAGCATGTCAACACACTTATGACAGCATGCCACAATTTCTAGCCCAACTGGTCCAGACATTAAACTGCTAATCAGACCCACTTGCATGCATTTTGTGTGGCTGTTTCTTCCAATCTATCTTACTGCCTTTCACGTTTGAGTGGCTATAGAATTAACCAGTCCCAAACAAAGTAAAGCTTTTACTGCGTTAGAAGTGGAAGAAGGTATTATGTCATTTCATCACCAAGCAAAGCAGCATCACGTGTCTAGCTGTAGCGCCATTCGTAGGTTCATGGTTCTGCGCAATGCAAACACAGTTCATTTCGACGGACTAGACATCGTCGTTCAATAAACTGTGGAGTAAAAACAGCTAAAACATATGTCAGACAGGACAGTCATGATAAAACATGCTGCAATGTGCATTTGGGAGTGAGATGCTGCTTCTTGACTCCCGTGTATCATAGGCCATATCTGTTTCCTTCAAAGCAACACAAACCAAATCAACACACACACACACTACAAACACACAGCAGGGGTTTGCACCACTACAGTGCAGTATCAAGCTTTTTGAGGGATAATAATATGTATTTTATGCTTCTAAAATGATCCACGTTTGAAATTGTCAAGTATACAATATTTCACCAATGTTTCGCTAGCTGAGTTGGCAACGTTATCAAGAATGGTTTTGGTGTTGGAAATGTCCGTCGCGTTGTCACTGGATGCTTCAGTGTTGCAGAGCTTTGAATGGCTCTGATGGGAGATGCAGCATGTTAAACCAAGATGTGTGTGCCTGATAATGGTGGGACAGAAAGAAAAAGAGGGGGGAATCAACAATCGAGAAAAAAAAGTGTTGTGTGGATAGACGCCTAGATGTGGAGATTCTAGAAATGATTTCTGTAAGATTCACATCGCCTCATCTCTCTCTCTCTCTCTCTCTCTCTCTCTCTCTCTCTCTCTCTCTCTCTCTCTCTCTCTGTCTCTGTTTTCATTGGTTGTTGATTTCCCCCTCTGTTTCCTTTCTTTTTCCAATATCATCAGGCTACACACATCTCGGTATAACATGCTATTCATTTTTTTTCCGCAAGCATCTTTGTTTTGAAAGCTCCACAAATAGATTGTAAACTTAGCGGATTCGTAAGTCCGCTGGACTAAGAACATCCATATGTCTTGACAAATGCTGTTTTTGTCCACCTAGAGGCTGGAAAGGGTCTGGACTGATCAATAAATCCAACTGGGTAGAGCTGATCTTGTTAGCGACCAATCCGATCGTTTGACTTTTGCCTGTGGGCCAGTCACTGAGTGTGTGAGAAGCGTCTGCAGCCAAAGTTCAGCTGGTTTATTTGGAGTTGGAAAAAGAACGAAGTTCTCTCTCTCTCTCTCTCTCATCTCCTCTCTCTCTCTCTTCTCTCTCCCTCTCTCTCTCTCTCTCTCTCTCTCTCTCTCTCTCTCTCTCTCTCTCTCTCTCTCTCTCTCTCTCTCTTTCTGGGAGAAAGACAGAGAGTGAGAAGAGTGAGATAGAAAGTGAACATGGTCAACGATTGTTGGATTATGTTGGCAGATTTATCGTTTAGTTTTGTGTGTTTATTGCATATACTGTATTTGACGATGTATTGATTCCTTTCCTTACTCCTATTTCATATGATTTTGTGTCTACCCCCCTCCCTCTGTTCCCATTGACACGGGCATGTGGCGGTTTTGTAAACCATTTCTCTCTCTCTCTCTAAAACATCTCTCTCTCATCTCTCTCTCTCTCTCTCTCTCTCCTCTCCTCTCTCTCTCTCTCTCTCTCATGGGGTATGGACAAAAGGGAAATGAAAGCAAAATCCTATGCTTTGTGTCAAAGAGAACACACGAATTCTAATTACTCATTAATGGTAATTATTGCGTAATGAGTTTTCTAGGGTAAACATCCTGCAAGTCAGATGTTGTAGTTTTAGTTCGTAAAATGGACAGCATTCCAAAAAGTAATCAGATATGTATGAATCTGTGGCAAAATGCATTTTGAAATGTTTACGTCAAAAAATTGTCATGTTTGAACACGAAAGGAGTCATACTGTGGAAACTGCCTCAACTTTCTGATGTCTGTGTCTTGTCTTAGACAGTTTCCATACTCTGAACCTTCGTGCTAAATGTAACACAAAGTGTGTTCTGACAGGACAATAGTACCTAGCATTATAAATCGTTTTTTCGCAGTTCTTTATTTTCCTTTGGCAGCTCTCTCTCTCTCTCTCTCTCTCTCTCTCTCTCTCTCTCTCTCTCTCTCTCTCTCTCTCTCTCTCTCTCTCTCTTCTCTCTCTCTTCTTCTTCTTCTTCTCTTCTCCTCTTTCGCTTCGTCTTTCGCTTCTTCTTCTCTTCTTCTTCTTCTGCTCTTCTTCTTCTCTGTCTGTCTGCCCGTCTGTCTGTCTGTCTCTCTTTTCTTCTTCTTTCTTCTTCTTCTTCTCTCTCTTCTCTCTCTTCTCTGTCTGTCTGTCTCTCTGTCTGTCTCTGTCTGTCTCTCTCTGTCTCTCTCTCTCTCTGTCTCTCTCTCTCTCTGTCTCTCTGTCTCTCTCTCTCTCTCTCTCTCTCTCTCTCTCTCTCTCTGTGTCTCTGAACGCCATTCAAGACAACCACCAGTCTGACGCCCACAAATAGGTAGATCGGGCTGAAAGCCACATGCAACAATGTCAACGAGTCGTCCAGGTGTCCGTCTTGTGACGGACGGTCATCAAAGACCATTGGACACGTGCTTTGTGTCACGTATTCATTTTTTATTCCCCGTCGTTTTAGCTTCTTTGATACTGATCATGACTTTTCTCCGGCAGTGTCTCTGTGAGTCTTGAACATAGTCCTGGTTGTAATTATTATTCAGCCCTCAGATATCCAACCCTCGGTGTAAATGATATGGACCGACCCTGTCCATGTTTTTTTTCTCTTTTCTCATTGACTTGCTTGTTATGGTGGTCGTTGGCTATCTATCTATCTATCTATCTATCTATCTATCTATCTATCTATCGCCTGCATTCTGTTCTTAAACGCATTAGAAAGGTTATTCACTTACCTGAAAAGCTAACAATAAAGTGGAAAGAAAAAAAAATGGCCTGGAGGCCTTGGGTACACTGTAGTGTGTCACGTAAGAACGTTCCTGCTTTTATTCTTTTTCTTATTTTTTTTTTTAATTTTTACTACTGGCGTATGCTCATCTATCCCCCTACATACATACACGCACGCGATCTATCTCCAATTCCCTTTTCTTCTGTTTCATCTGCCACCCCACCCCCTACCCCCCTCCTCATTTTCCTGATCCTTTTTTTTTTCTTTGCCGTTGCAACTTCCTCCATTGCTTTCTTTTTATCTTTTTCTCTCCCCCCCCCCCCCTCCGCCCCCCGTTCCTTTTCTGTCTTTTGTTCTTTATCCGTTATTGCTCTCTCCTAGTTTTAGCAAGTCAGTAAAACTGTGTTCCTTGGCACTACAGGCAAATTAGCCAGAAAAACCATCAATTTTGTCTACCTCACTTCCCGGTTACGTGCAGATATCCCTACCCCATCAGATCTCTCTCTCCCCCCCCCCCCCCCTGATCTCTCTCTCTCTCTCCCCCCTCTCTCTCTCTCTCTCTCTCTTTATCTGTCAGTCTGTCTGTCTGTCTCTGTCTGTCTGTCTCTCTCTCTGTCTCTCTCTCTCTCTCTCCTTCTCTCTCTCTCTCTCTCTCTCTCTCTCTCTCTATATATATATATATATATATATATATATATATTCTACTCAATTCTCAGCCGCTGACAATACTTGGGTTATTGA
>JADBJO010011252.1:20000-35000 GCA_016801955.1 Conus betulinus
ACACACACAGATTATTTGTTGAATGTAACTGACTAATCAAAACAGAGTAGACTACAATACATAGAAGATCCTAGTAGTACAGATCAGTTTACACAGTCCTCTGACATATACAGCCAATGTCCTCCCACCCCCCCCCACCCCCCCAGTAGTGACAACACCACATAGCTACTGCTGATATGCTTCTGTTAGACACCAAAGGGAAACTAACATGATCAGGCCAGGTTCTTAAAAAAGAAAACAACAACAAACAACAAACAACAAAGAAAAAACAGGAAAGACGAGAAAACCTGAAGCGGACAGATGTAACTTACACTTTTGATAGCATGACAGGTTCATGTCACTATAATCTGCTAGTGATGATTAATATATACAGCATAACACTGTCTGCTACTTAGCATCCACCCACTCAACTTGCACCCCTAAATTTAAGACCCGACCTCCTATGACGGCCCTTCTTAATCTTTGCAAAGCTATTTTTGAAATGAGGGACAACTATATATTGCCCACATTTCCCTTCAGCCAGTGCCTTGGCCTCTGCAATATTGCATTGCTTCCAGGTGAAATACACCATTTCAAAAGGGTTTACACGGTCTAGAGTTGGAAGTATTTGAAAGTTTTTTTTTTTTGTTTTGTTTGTTTTTGTTTTGTTTGTTTTTGTTTACAGCATGTCAACACACTTATGACAGCATGCCACAATTTCTAGCCCAAACTGGTCCAGACATTAAACTGCTAATCAGACCCACTTGCATGCATTTGTGTGGCTGTTTCTTCCAATCTGTCTTACTGCCTTTCACGTTGAGTGGCTATAGAATTAACCAGTCTCAAAACAAAGTAAAGCTTTACTGCGTTAGAAGTGGGAAGAATGGTATTATGTCATTTCATCACCAAGCAAAGCAGCATCACGTGTCTAGCTGTAGCGCCATTCGTAGGTTCATGTTCTGCGCAATGCAAACACAATTCATTTCGACGGACTAGACATCGTCGTTCAATAAACTGTGGAGTAAAACAGCGTAAACACTATGTCAGACAGGACAGTCATGATAAAACATGCTGCAAGGTGCATTTGGGAGTGAGATGCTGCTTCTTGACTCCCGTGTATCATAGGCCATATCTGTTCCTTCAAAGCAACACAAACCAATCAACAACACACACACACTACAAACACACAGCAGGGGTTTGCACCACTACAGTGCAGTATCAAGCTTTTTGAGGGATAATAATATGTATTTTATGCTTCTAAAATGATCCACGTTTGAAATGTCAAGTATACAATATTTCACCAATGTTTTGCTAGCTGAGTTGGCAACGTTATCAAGAATGGTTTGGTGTTGGAAATGTCCGTCGTTGTCACTGGATGCTTCAGTGTTGCAGAGCTTTGAATGGCTCTGATGGGAGGTGCAGCATGTTAAACCAAGATGTGTGTTGCCTGATAATGGTGGGACAGAAAGAAAAAGAGGGGGAATCAACAATCGAGAAAAAAAGTGTTGTGTGGATAGACGCCTAGATGTGGAGATTCTAGAAATGATTTCTGTAAGATTCACATCGCCTCATCTCTCTCTCTCTCTCTCTCTCTCTCTCTCTATCTCTCTCTCTCTCTGTCTCTGTCTCTGTCTCTGTTTTCATTGGTTGTTGATTTCCCCCTCTGTTTCCTTTCTTTTCCAATATCATCAGGCTACACACATCTCGGTATAACATGCTGTTCATTTTTCCGCAGGCATCTTTGTTTTGAAGGCTCACAAAATAGACTGTAAACTTAGCGGATTCGTAATTCCGCTGGACTAAGAACATCCATATGTCTTGACAAATGCTGTTTTGTCCACCTAGAGGAGGAAAAGGGTCTGGACTGATCAATAAATCCAACTGGGAGAGCTGATCTTGTTAGCGACCAATCCGATCGTTGACTTTTGCCTGTGGGCCAGTCGCTGAGGTGTGAGAAGGCGTCTGCAGCCAAAGTTCAGCTGGTTATTTGGAGTTGGAAAAAGAACAAGTCTCCTCTCCTCTCCTCTCGCTCTCTCTCTCTCTCTCTCTCTTCTCTCTCTCCTCAAGAGTTCTCTCTCTCTCTCTCTCTCTCTCTCTCTCTCTCTCTCTCCTCTCGTCTCTCCTCGAGAGAAAGACAGAGAGTGAGAACAGAGGGAAGAGAGAAAGTGAACATGTTTCCCCCAACGATTTGTTGGATTATGTTGGCAAGATTTATCGTTTAGTTTTGTGTGTTTATGCATATACTGTATTTGACGATGTATTGATTCCTTTCCTTACTCATTTCATATGATTTTGTGTCTACCCCCTCCCCTGTTGTCCATTGACACGGGCATGTGGCGTAGTTCAAATTAAAACATCTCTCTCCTCTCTCTCTCTCTCTCTCTCTCTCTCTCTACTATCTCCTCTCTCTCTCTTCTCTCTCTCTCTCTCTCTCTCTCATGGGTATGGGACAAAAGGGAAATGAAAGCAAAAATCCTATGCTTTGTTTCAAAGAGAACACACGAATTCTAAATTACTCATTAATGGTAATTATTGCATAATGAGTTTTCTAGGGTAAACACATCCTGCAAGTCAGATGTGTTAGTTTTATTTCGTCAATGGATAGCATTCCAAAAAGTAAATCAGATTATGTATGAATCTGTGGCAAAACAAATGCATTTGAAAATGTTTACGTAAAAAAATTGTCATGTTTGAACACGAAAGAGTCATACTGTGGGAAACTGCCTCAAACTTTCTGATGTCTGTGGTGTTGTCTTAGACAGGTTTCATGCTCTGAACATCGTGCTAAATGTAACACAAAAGTGTGTTAGACAGGACAATAGTACCTAGCATTATAAATCGTGTCTTCGCAGTTCTTTACTTTCCTTTGGAAGCTCTCTATCTCTCTCTCTCTCTCTCTCTCTCTCTCTCTCTCTCTCTCTCTCTCTCTCTATCTCTCTTCTTCTTCTTTTCTTCTTCTTCACCTCCTCCTCCTCTTTCGTTTCTTCTTCTTCTTCTTTCTTCTTCTTCTCTGTCTGTCATGCCCGTCGGTCGTGTCTCTTCTCTTCTTCATTCTTCTCTCTTTTCTCTCTCTCTCTGTCTCTCTTCTCTCTCCGTTCTCTCTCTCTCTCTCTCTCTCTCCTCTCTCTCTCTCTCTCTCTCGCTCTGGCTCTGAAACACCATTCAAGACAACCACCAGCCCCACACAATAGGTAGATCGGGATGAAATCTTGAAAGGCACACGGCAACAATGTCAACGAGTCGTCCAGGTGTCCGTCTTGTGACGGACGGTCATCAAAGACCATTGGACACTTGTGTTTGTGTCACGTGTTAATTTTTCATTCTCGTCGTTTTAGCTGTCTTGGATACTGGTCATGACTTTCTCCGTCAGTATCTCTGTGAGTCTTGGGAACATAGTCCTGGTTGTAATTTATTCAGCCCTCAGATAATCCAAACCCTCGGTGTCGTAAATGATATGAACGACCCTGTCCATGTTTTTTTTTTTTTTTCTCATTGACTTGCTTGTTATGGTGGTCGTTTTGGCGATATATCTATCGACTATCTATCTATCTATATATCTATCTATCTATCTAATCTATCGCCTGCATTTTTGTTCTTAAACGCATTAGAAAGGTTATTCACTTACCTGAAAAGCTGACAATAAAGTGGAAAGAAAAAAAATGGCCTGGAGGCCTTGGGTACACTGTAGTGTGTCACGTAAGAATGTTCCTGCTTTCTTCTATCTTTTTCTTATTTATTTTTTTACTACTGGGCGTATGATCATCTAGCCCCCTACATACATACACGCACACGCTCTATCTCCAATTCCTTTTCTTCTGTTCATCTGCACCCCACCCCCTACCACCCTCCTCCTCATTTCCTGATCCTTTTTTTTTTCTTTGCTGTTGGCAACTTCAACTTCCTCCATTCCTTTTCCCCCCCCCCCCCCCCCTTTTTTCTCCCCCCCCCCCCCCCCCCCCCCCCCCCCCCCCAACCCCCCCCCCCCCCCCCCCCCCCCCCCCGGTCCTTTTCTGTCTTTGTTCTTTATCCGTTATTGCTCTCTCCTAGTTTTAGCAAGTCAGTAAAACTGTGTTTCCTTGGCACTACAGGCAAATTAGCCAGAAAGCCATCAATTTTGTCTACCTCACTTCCCGGTTACGTGCAGATATCCCTACCCCATCAGATATCCCCCCCCCCCCCCCCCCCATCTCATCTCTCTCTCTCTCTCTCTCTCTCTCTCTCTCTCTCTCTATCTCTCTCCAATACTTATATATTCTACTCAATTCTCAGCCGCTGACGATACTTGGGTTATTTGAACAGCAGAGCTGACCACTCAGACTGTTCTATATTTTTTTGATCTCCCTTGCATCCTTAAATGGATCCTCAAGCATAGGCTCAAAGATTATCCCCTACTTTTCATACTGTTTGCACAATGTTTTATTTTTTCAGCAACGTTTTACCTCTCCACACTTTCGTTTTATTTAATCTACTACCTTTCGCTGACTGCTTTAGGGGTACTGTTGGATTCTTCTTTGAACCCTTGGTGGTGAGAATACCACATAATTACGTACTGTGGTGTGTCTCTATTTGACACCAAGAGCACAAACACAATCAGCCGTGTCTCCTTGATGAGATCCGATCCAACGGACAAAAGGTCTAGGAGCAGGCGATACATAAAGATCAGCTTTCGAAAGAGACTGCGATGGTTTCCTCATTTAGCTAGTGAAAGGTTTCATTTTTTAAGATTTCAAATCTTTGCTAAATCAGTACTATAATGACGGAAGAATTGTTAACTTACACTTGTTTCCCCCCTGCGTAATTGTTCAGCCTTACATATATATATATATATGTATGTATTCCTCTCTCTTTCTCCATCTCTCTCTCTCTCTCTCTCTCCCTCTCTCTTTCTCTCTCTCTCTCTCTCTCAGAGACTCTCTCTCTGTGCCTTTCCCAGCTCATCGATACCCCAGCTCGAGTCACCCTAACATCCTAAATGTTGATTGATCATGTCACCAGAAAACACAATGTTATAGAAATACGTTCTGCACACTGGGACTGAAGTGACTTTTTCGCCTGAATGTAGGACTTTGTTCAAACAAGAGAGGAACATTCCGAGACCAAAACACAAAGTCATCACGTATAAATTGTTTACCACTTTTTTTTTTCTTAACAAGGATTCCTTCCTGTGTAATTTACCTAAATCACCACCATAATCATCATTATCGTCGTCAGCAGAAGCAGCCCACGTCCATCAATATAGATTCTGATCAAGCTTTTGAGTCTGACAAACACTTGTATAAATATATGCAAACAAACATGCCTAATTCAAATTACGTGGGTCAAACATTCACCTAAACCTCCATGGCTTACAGACAACATCCAAGAAGCAGTGTGCTTAAGAGATAGTCTGTTAAAGAAGAAAGAAAAAAAAAAGTAAACGATGTGAAAAGTTTAGAAAGCAAGGAATAAAATCAAATATTGCTAAAAGAAAGAAAAAGCACGGATTTAAAGGAACTCAAATTCAATCAAGAAGGCTATAAACATTCTTACGCGTAAGAATTCAGACTGAACATGTGCACATCTGCTGCTACAAAATATTTTTGGAGACAGTTCAAAATCTTTTTTTGTTGGTGATGTGTTGTGTGTTTGTCTAACCTATATGACCAAATCCTGAAGGTGTTTTTTTATTTTTTTTTTTTTCAGTTTGACGCTGTGGAGTCGGAACCAACCTTTCCTCCGTTGACGATGTATGATGTGTGTTTTTTTTAATCATTTACATACGAAACAGACGAGGACTTAAGGTCTTGACGATCTGGATGGAAAAAAATGTTCAAACTTAGTGCTTCTTTCATTATTGATTCAGAGACTTACTATGTAATATTACAATCTTTGTATCGATAACAGTAATTTACTAATATTCTTACGAAAGCCAAAACAATACCTCGTTTGAAATCTAGATATATAAAAGTGATCTGTTTTCTTTTTTTTTCTTTCTTTCCTTTCTTTATCTCCCAGCTACCCAAAAAAGCATTTGAATAAATAGTCATGTCCCACATTTTGAAACATGACCTCCTCCATCCTAACCACTCTAAATTTGGAGGCAGCTGCTCTTGCCATGCAGAACTAACGAATTTTGTGGATCAGTTATTAACAAATATACGTGACATACACTTTACTGGATTTCTTTAAACTCTGCAAAATTTCATTGTTCTGAAACTAAAAAAAAAGTAAAAACAAATCATGATTATCAAAGAAATATTACGAAAAGAAACAAAAAACAACAAACAAACAACAAAAAAAAAAAAACCTTCTTTCCTAATCTTCTTATTGACTTTCAGCAAATTATCTTCCTAAGCAATGACCAATCGCTGTTGTTGCACCACTAAAATGATGTGCCACAGGGATACGTTTTATTCATTTCCCTAAGGCTTAAGGGGAATCTTCAAGAACGAAACATGACAAATGAAACAAACTGCAGCGTTACCGGAACACGACGAAAAAAAAAGCGAAAAGAAGCACACAAACATGACATTCACTCCAAATAGTCTGATCGTAAAATTACAAGACAGCGTTGACCATTTGGGTAACTGGGTTGAACTCAACCACATGTTCTCGTGTGAACAGAATACAGAGTGCATGGTTATGACTTGGCGTTTTAAAAGAGACATGGGGTTAACGTCTGTTATGCTCTCTCAGTGCATCGATGACAAGGGGCCGGAATGATTTATCTCTTGTAAAATGTTAGGAGTCACCTTAGACATCAATTACTCTTGGTTACCTCACATCATGGGTTTAAGCAAAGGTGCTCTTCAATAAGTCTATCTATCTATCTATCTATCTATCTATCTATCTATCTATCTATCTACCAGCCTACCCACCTGCCGATCTATCTATCGATCGATCTATTTATCTATATACCTATCTATCTTGTGTAACAAGCAACCTTATTAACATTCTTACTATTCCAATAAAGTGTGTGTGTGTGTGTGGGTGTGTGTGTGTGTGTGTGTGTGTGTGTAGTGTGTGTGTCCGTGCGCGCGCATGCGCTCGCTTGCGCACAAGTCCGGATTAGCTATCAGCCAGACAGATTCATTGAAAGGTCAGTGTGTCTTTCTCTGCGGGGCATAGGTACGAAGGTGGCAAAATATGCCCTTTTTTCCATTGGAAGAAGTTAGGTTTGGGGAGGTCGAATATCACCGAAATCTCAAAGGCTCCTGTCTAGTCTGGCCCTGATGTGCGTGTTGTGTGGGGGTCGGGCAAAGGCTGGGGGTGAATGTCTTGGTTCTTGCCTCAGTGCTTGGGGAGATGTCTGGGGATGGGTTGTGTTGACGGTCGACACTCAAACATTATAAACACACACACACATTACTGCCAGGGCAAACAATTAACAAACACAGACAGAGAGAGAGAGAGAGAGAGAGAGAGAGAGAGAGAGAGAGAGAGAGAGGGACAGAACACACACAGACAGACAGAGAGAAAGAGAGAGGGGGGGGGGAGGGGAAGGGGAGACAGAGACAAAGACAGAGACGGGTACAGACATACACACACGCGCGCGCGCCACACACACACACACACACCACACACACACACACACACAGAGTGAGTGTGGAGTAGAGTGTGCGAGAGAGAGAGTGTGTGAGAGTGAGTGGTGAGGTGAGTGTGGGTGTGGGAAAGTGTGTGAGAGAGAGAGAGGTGTGTGTGTGTGTGTGTGTGTGTGTGTGTGTGTGTGTGTGTGTGTGTGTGGTCCGTGTGTGCGTGCGTGTGCGTGCGTGCGTGTGTGTGTGTGTGTGTGTGGTGGTGTGTGTGTGTGTGTGTGTGTGTGAGTGTGTGTGTGTGTGTGGGTGTGTGTGTGTGTGTGTGTGTGTGTGTGAAGGAGAGTGAGTGTGTGAGAGTGTGTGTGTGTGTGTGTGAGAGAGAGGAGAGAGAGAGAGAGGAGACGGAGAGAGAGGGGAGAGGAGAGAGAGAGAGAGAGAACACCAGGCGCAGATAGGATGATATTAGCCTTGCTACCTCTAAAACACACCATTCTTATTTAGTATCATTATGTTCCCGTTCATGTCTTTGTTGATCATATCAAGGGCCAATATCCTTCGCTTTTTGTTCCGCAGGGGACATAAATCCTTGCCCCCCCCCCCCCCCACCACCCCCACCCCCACCCCCCCCTCCCCCCCCCCCCCTCAATTAGGTTACCTCCATTTGACCTACTTTTCCCCTGAAAATTGACAACTAAAACGTCGCTGAAATTGTACATCGTTATATAAAAGAATTTTTACCTCCATTTCTTGATTTTCTGAAAATGGACACTAAAACGTCTTGTCCATCGTGGTTCGGCAGAGACCTGGAAACATTCTGTCCTTCTCCTTTTTCATCTTCTTGTTCTCCTTGTTCTTCTTGCTCTTTCTTCTTCTTGTTCTTCTTGCTTCTTCTTGCTTCTTCTTATGTTCTTCTGTTCTTATTGCTTCTTGTCTTCTTCTTCTTCTTCTCTTCTTCTCTTCTTCTTCTTCTCTTCTTCTTCTTTTTCTTCTTCTTCTTCTTCATCTTCAAAATCATAATAATAATCATCATCTTCTTTTTCTTCTTCTTCTTCTTTCTTCTTCTTTCTTCTTCTTCTTTCTTTCTCCTCCTCCTTTCTTCTTCTTTCTCTTTCTTCTTCCTCCTTCTCTTCTTCTTCTCTTCTCTCTTCTTCTTCTCTTCTTGTGTTCTTCTTCTTCTTGTTCTCCTTGCTCTTCTTGCTCTTTCTTCTTCTGTTCTTATTGTTCTTCTTGGTCTTCTTCTTCTTCTTTCTCTAAGGTCTTTCTTCTTCTTCTTGTTCTCCTCCTCCTCCTCCTTCTCTTCTCCTTTTTTTTTTCTCTTCATCTTCACCATCAGAGATAATCTTCTTCTCTTCTTCTTCTTTTCTTTTTTTTTCTTTCTTTCTTTCTTTCTCGCACGCGCGCTCTTCCGCGCGCGCTCGTGTGTTCTTATGCGTGTGTGTGTGTGTTTCTGGTGTTTCTTCTGTGTGTGTCTTCTTGCTTCTATTGCTTGTCCGTACACGTTCGCGGAGTGAATCAAATTGTGCGCGTAAATGTGTGTGTGTGTGTGTGTGTGTGTGTTGTGAAGTGTGTGTGTGAGTGTAGAGTGAGTGTGAGTGTAGGTGTGTGTGTGTGTGTGTGTGAGTGTGTGTGAGTGTGTGTGTGTGTGTGCTCGTGTTTGTTGCGCGTATGTGTGTGTGTGTGTGTGTGTGTGTGTGTGTGTGTGTGTGTGTGTGTGTGTGTGTGTGGTGTGTGTGTGGATGGAATCTGCCTTCTGATGTGATGGTGTGCGTCTTTACGGCTCCCAAAAGCGGATATAAAGAAAAATTTGGATCTTCTTTTTTTATTGATTTATCAAAAATGTGTTATATGTTTATCAGAACCAAGAATAACCAGTGGTTCGGCAATTTGTACATTTGACACATTTTTCATTTATTGCATACATTAACGCATTCCAAAAAATCTTTAACAACACCACAAGGCCAGAACATATACTGCTCAAAACAATTCAAGACCAGTTGAAAACATTCACACACGATTCAACCGAAAAACAAAATAACTTCTTCAAACAATTTAATCGAAAATTCATCTATGGAACGATACAATGACGTCAGAAATAAACGAATAACAGCTGCTCAAAACAACTTCATGGGCTTAATTGATGAACACCATTTCAGAAATCAGAACAGTCAAATCAAATCACAATCAATGTCAGTACTTGGTATGGCCGCCATTAGCGCAGATACAAGCTAGACATCTCTGTCTCATAAGAGTCCACAAGCCTCCTGAGAGTCAGCTGGGGGATGTTGTTCCACTCCTGCTGCTGCAAGAAGTCGAAGAGCTGGACCAGGTTCACTGCTGGAGGGTGGTTCTCGTGAAGCAGGCGCCCCAGGACGTCCCAGGCGTGCTCATTCGGGTTAAGGTTGGGCGAAGACGCTGGCCAGTCGAGGCGGTTGACCTGCTGCTCCTCCAAGAAGACGTTTACCACCCTGGCACGGTGGGGACGGGCGTTGTCGTCCTGGATGATGGCGTCAGGGCCCAGCACTTGCAGGGTAGGCAGGACCAGAGGCTGAAGAATGTTGTCCCTGTACCCCACACCACGTAGGTTGCCTTCAACTCGGTACAGGGGGCTTTTGAAGTTCCTTCCCTAGCCACCCCCCCACACCCATGATAGACCCCCCCCCCGCCACCGGTCCCGTTCGATTACGTTGCTTCTTGGTAGCGTTCCCCCATCCACCTCCAGACACGTATGCGACCATCGTGGAAGAGCCGAGCAAAACGCGACTCATCAGAAAACATCACCCAGGCCCAGTGCTGCCTCGTACAGGCCACATGAGCTCGGCACCAGGTCAGTCGCGTCCTACGGTGAACTGCCGTCAGCACAGGTCGAAACAGCTGGCCATCTTGCTCAGAGGGTAACTTCTCTCAGGCTTTTCCGAACAGTTTGGTCGGAAATGTTGACGTTGCTGCAGCACGCAGTTGTTGCGTGAGGTTGTTTGTAGTGGCAGTTCTTTGTCTTAGCGCCGTCAGAACCAGCAGTCTGTCCTGCTGTCTGGTGGTGGACCTAGGCTGGCCAGACTGTCTTCGTTCAATAGTACTACTACTGGTGGTGTTGAAGTGGTCACGAAGTCTTTGGATGACAGCATGATGCACTTGAAGGTGACGACCAACTTCTCTAATGCCTACACCTTCTTGAAGCCAAGCAACAGCCCTTCCTGGTCAGTGTCATTTAATCTCCGTCTGGTGGCATGGTTAAAAACACCCCCAAAAGCGGCTTTTTTTTTTATACCCACTGGTCAGCAAAACTGGTTGCCATGTGTTCAGTAAAGGCACGACTTGCACGTGCAATGCGGTTTGCAGTCAGCCCAACTCTGTTGCCTCAGCTATGCGCTCGCAAACCGCGACCATGTTTTCGCGATTTCGGGTTTTTTTTTGTGTGTGAGTATGAACTCGTTCAACCCACTAGACTCAGATTCAACTGAACACATGCTAAAACCAGTTTTGCATTAAAGTAGTTGTCACACTTTCAGTGCCAAAATTGGACAAAAGCTTTGAATTCTATACACTACGATGCGTTATCTAAACCATATGAAAAATACAGATGGCTCTAAATTGTTTTGAGCACCTGTGTACTACTCTAAGCAGAAACCACTTCATTTTTACATCAGATATCTTGTGAAGATATAAGAAGCATGTATCCCAGTCATTTTCAACATTCAGTTTTTGGTCCCATCTTTCACAGCATTTTGGCCGTGTGTTATCATCCATGAGTGTATCGTAGTATTATTTTGACCCTTTAAATACAGCTGTAAGCTTTTTAAAACAAATGGAAGTTTCAATACATTTATAGTTATGAACTGATATTTTAGCATGTCGTATGTATTCAGTTATTGCTTTCTTAAACCCAGAAAAGGTAATAAAATCTATATGGACATTATGTTTCTGTTTGAAATCTTCATATGGAGTAAACTTTCCATTTTGAAGCAGAAAATCCGCAATATTGTGTATTCCTTTACTAATCATTGTTTTACCAACAATATGTTTCTTGCCTATCTGTGTTTTACAATTATAAAACACCGGATCTGCAAGTAGCTCACTAGAGTTTGTATGCATCAAACACTTTTGTCCAGTGTACATTTTATTTTGAAAAGGTAGTGACGACTTCAAGTCCATATTTTTCAAGAACATTTAAAAATGGGAAAACTGGTTGTCGCAGTTGTCTTCCATTTATGTTTTTGTCGTCTGAAATTTCCGTAGCCATGTCAATTTTACTGAATTAGCATTTTTTTTTTTTTGTTTGTTTGTTTTTTTGTGTCTGGTATTCCGATGCCGCCGTTTCTTTCGCTTTATGTGCCACAGATAGATTGATTTTGGTAAAATTAAGGAATTTGGAACTGCCACCCTTCCCGAAGGTGTAATCTGTCTTTTAGTCCCAATCTTAAGCAAATATTTTACATCTGCTAATTTCTCTGAATAGTTGATATGTTTGCAGTTGTGCTCATCATTAGTAAACCAAACACCTGAAATTTTGAACTTTAGTGGACTCCATTCAATTCCTAAGTGGTCCATGTGACGAACGGGTGCGTTTTGAGACCACCTAACCAAATTGCACTAGTTTTCTCACAGTTCATTCTCAAGCCCGACTTAGAACTAAACGTGTCTAGTGTATTTATGCAAGTTTCAGGCGATTTTTTTTTATCACTTGCTAGAAGAAATTCGGTGTCATCTGCATACTGAGGAAGTTTGTGATCAACATTATTTGAAAGAATTCCTTGTATGTTCTCATTTTCGCGTACCATGATTGCTAGAAATTCTACACATAAGATAAATAAATATGGTGAGAGAGTGGGTCACCGTGTCTACAACCTCGCCCCACGTCAAACCTTTGAGAGACTTGACCATTAGCAAGAACACATGATTTGATATCTGAATAAAATTCACCCATTTACACATTCCTGATTGAAAACAAACGCTTTCAATACTTTAAACATAAAGTCCCAGCTAACGGAGTCAAATCCTTTCTCGAAGTCTATATTTAGTAAAAGTCCGGGTAAAAATTGTGTTGGTCTAAGTATACTATGGTGTCGTAAATAAGCCTTGAATTGTCACCAATATATCGGTTTTTAATAAAACCAGTTTGATCCTCATTGAGGAGCTTCAGAAGAACGGTTTACAAACGATTTGCTATGCAAGATGAGCCAGTTTTATATATAACATTAAACAGTGAGATTGGCATCGAGTTCTGTATGAAATTTCGTGTTTTTTCCCCTTTAGGAAAACAAATTATAACTCCTTGTCTTTGGACACAGGAAAGCTCTCCTTTACTTTTTTTTAAAATCCTGCGTTCAGTGCCCTTACAAAAATAACCTAATTCTGCTAACACACACACACACACACACACACACACACACACGTAAAAATGTTTGCTGTGAAGCCATCTGTCCCTGGACTTTCGTTGTTTTTCATATCTTTTTTTAAAGTAAAGTTGCGTCTGCCAGAGCAATCTCTCCTAAATTCTTTGCCTCCTCTGTTTCTAAATAAATATGGAACTTTCTTTGCAAGATCATCAACACTTTTTTTTGTATATAAGTTTTCATTAAAAAAAAATACACACACACACACACACACACAACTTCCTTCAAGACGTATTTTTGATCATTCAGAGTGTTACCATATTTGTCAGTTAGCCTAGCCCATGCTTTTACTTACATGATGTCGCTTTCTGGGTTGCAAAAATAGTTAGTAACTTTTTCTCCTTCTGCTCTCTATCTGGCTCGTGACCTTAAGAGCACTCCTTCTATTCTTTTCTCTCGTATAACTTTTAAGTTGCTCTTTTTTTTTTTTAGACTCTATTACTTTCACTTCTTCGCTTTTAGTTTTCTTTCTGTCTATTTGTTTGTATTTCTTTTTGTAATTTGAACTCTTCTTCTTTCATTTTTTTTTCTTTTCATAGTTATAGGATATTGTCCTTGACCTAATCTTCATTAACAAAAAGTCTAGGAAAATGTCATCGGGAATTGAGAGATGCAAGTCAGGTACTGGGATGTTGTCAATGCTTCCCTTGCACATGGACTTGCTGCATATTCTTCTTTTTTTATTTTTTTTATTTATTTATCTATTTATTTATTTGTAATCTCTTCATTAACTTCATTAACAACAGTTTGATCATTTAATAGTGACTAGTTACATTTCCAAAAAAAAGTACTCCGATTAGATTTTTAACTAACGTTTAAGCTCAGAAATATCATGGAGTGATCTGTCCTGTATCCCATTTAATTTCTGCATCTTCTACTGAAGAAACAATCTGATCTGAAATAGGGGGGGGGGGGGGGGGGGGGGGGGGGGAAATCAAGTCTGGCTGGCTGAAATGGATTAATTCTTTGCCATGTATATTTAAGACAATCTTGGTTTAAAATATCTCCAAATGTCATTCAAATCTATATCATTTATCATCATGTCAACCATTTCTTTAGCTTTGGGGTTGCTTGTACTCTTATAATTATAAGTCTCTCGCTGGATCAAGTACCAAATTAAAATCTCCGCCTATTATTACATTATCAACGCCAAATTCTCTAACTTTTTGGGTCAAAATATTACAGAATTCTGGGTCATCCCTGTTAGGCCATTATACCGTTATCAGCAGGAAATCTTTCCGTTTAATTTCGACCAATACCATAAGATTGTTTCCACCTCTTCATTTAAAAACTCTTTTTATTTTGCACTCAAAATTGTTATTGAAAGGTATTGCTACACCTCTTGAATTAGAAGCATAGCTTGAAAACCATCCTTGGTACCCCCATTCAGAGAGAATATACTGCACACCATTTTTTTCTTTAAAATGCGTATCTTGCAGAAAGTATATGCAATGCTTTTTTGATGTTTAGATGATGAAATTTCTCTCTTTTTTACTATTATCTAGGCCCTGACAGTTCGTGGAAATGATTGATATTGAACTATCCATGCTTTTTTTTTTTTTTTTGATAGTTTCTAAACTTAGAGTTGTGCCACCCACCAGTTTATCTGTACACACTCATATATACAAGTGAAACAATTTAAACGTAAAAGATTTGACCTTTTCATACAGGTTTGCATAATACAAATTGGATATCAAAGTCTACGAGAAACTAATACAGGAAAGAAAGAACAAGCGATGAATTACACAAGAAAATGCAAAAGAAAGAAGAATCAAAACAATTCAATTGCAGCCAGGGGCAACACCCATCTCCAGGAACAGTGAATGCCATTAGTGCAGGAAGCAAGTAATTTTATCCATCAAAAGTTTTCAAACCATCCAACTTAATAAAGTGCAGAGAGAGAGAGAGAGAGAGAGAGAGAGAGAGAGAGAGAGAGAGAGAGGAGAGAGTTATTGGTATGGACTTCTGTTTTCAGACCATGAACACATCAATATATGTGCTTGAGTTATGCATGATAAATAACAAATACGTCAGACATGCTAGCCAAAGGAGCTGACAGAACATCTGAAACAGAACTACGAGATGGCAACTTTGGTTTTTATAACACCGTGAACACA
>JADBJO010011252.1:40000-42500 GCA_016801955.1 Conus betulinus
TTTGAAAGGCCGGAAGAAAGAGCCCTCGTGAGGAGACCCCTTCCTTGGGGACAGCGATTAAGAGAGATCTGTGTAACAGCCAGGCCGTTTCCTCGCATGAAATAACCCTGGAAGGCTTCGACTACTGAAATTCTGGGTTTTGGAGTTGTATGTTCTTAGAATTAATTTCAGGATCCGTTTCCATTTGAAAGGTCCAAGAAAGAGCCTAATAGGAGACCCCTTGGAAGGCTACAATTCTAGGGTTAGACTGAGTTGTAACTGTAACAGCCAGGCCGATATTACCTCGCATTGAAATAACTATGGAAAGGCCTTCGGAACTACTAATTCGTGGATTGTAGAGAATTCTGGGATTTGTAGACTGATGTTTCTTAGAATTCAGTTCAGGATCGGTGATATACAGTCCATCTAACTATGACAGGCCTCTGAACTACTACAATTCTAGGATGTTTAGACTGACGTTTTAAGAATTCATTTTAGGATCGATATATGCAGTCCATCTAACTATGATAGGCCTCTGAACTACTACAATTCTGGGATTTGTAGACTGGCATTTTAAGAATTCATTTCAGGATCGATATATACAGTCCATCTATGATAGGCCTCTGAACTACTAAATTCAGGGATTTGTAGACTGGCATTTTAAGAATTCATTTCAGGATCGGTGATATACAGTCCATCTAACTATGATAGGGCCCTGAACTACTGCAATTCTGGGATTTGTAGACTGGCATTTTAAGAATTCATTTCAGGATCGGTGATATATACAGTCCATCTATCTATGATAGGCCTCTGAACTACAAAATTCAGGGATTTGTAGACTGGCGTTTTTAAGAATTCATTTCAGGATCGGTGATATACAGTCCATCTAACTATGATAGGCCCTCTAAACTACTGCAATTCTGGGATTTGTAGACTGACGTTTTTAGAATTCATTTCAGGATCGGTGATATACAGTCCATCTAACTATGATAGGGCTCTGAACTTCTGCAATTCTGGGATTTGTAGACTGACGCATTTTTAGAAATTCATTTCAGGATCGGTGATATACAGTCCATCTAACTATGATAGGGCTCTGAACTTCTGCAATTCTGGGATTTGTAGACTGGCATTTCAAGAATTCATTTCCGGATCGGTTATAGACAGTCCATCTAACTATGATAGCTGTGTGTCAGGGTTGAGACCATAGGGGCAGTAGATGCAGCACCATCAGGGTACTATATGAGCGATAAGAGGGCCAGTGCAATGCTTTCTTTTTTTTTTTTTTTCTTTTCGCATCATCGACAGATACTTACTGGCTGATATATTTAGAGGCCTTGGAGGTCCTGAGGCCTGATCACATCATCCCATGTCTGTGTGCTTCAACAGAACTCTTTTGGCCCAGACATAACAGAGGTATCTCATCATGTCCCACTCTGTCTTAACAGATCCCTGACTAATCGTTAATGGGAACATGTGAGATGGTGGCCTCTCTGCAGACTTAATATGAGCTCTCTCTCTCTCTCTCTCTCTCTCTCTCTCTCTCTCTCTCTCTCTCTCTCTGTCTCTGTGTCTGTGTGTCTCTCTGTCTCTCTCTCTGTGTTTGTTTTTTTTGTTGTTGTCTATCTGTTGATCTTCATGGTTAAATCACTGTTTCAATTTCAGACATTTGACGTCATTACAGAGCATGTCTCAATGCATGTATAATACGTCGAGTACCTACACGAAACTAGTGTGCACATATGTAAATGCATTACATTAGAAAAAAATGTATTACTACCAGCCGCCGTGGACGCAGTGGTTAGTTAGCGTCGCGGACTCCCGACTGGGAGGTCGCGGGCTCGAATCCCATCAGAGTCATGTGGGTTATTCTGCCCCGACCGGCTCCTACCCAGAGTTGAGTTTGCTGCGGACTCACCAACACTGCAGGTGCCTGTATCTCTCGGGCCTGGTTGATGCGGGATATATTTTGAAAGGAAGCGTGGAGTACAGCCCTGTCATGTAGTGTCAGACCGAAATGGAAATCCGTAGCATCATCTTAATCATCCTCATTCTCATCGACCCGCGTTTATAAAAAAAAAGTCTCAAAATCTGTGGCCCTTCATGCCCTGCTCTCATGGTGACCTCAATTTCGATGTCCATCCACGTCGTCTGTGGCCTTGGTTTGGTTCCGTCGGGGTCACCGGTATCGGCGAGTCCATGGGGGCTGTCGTTGGACGGACGTGGTGGCGCCCTCCGGATGGAGAGCTCACTCACGCCGGCTCCGCGACTAAGCAATTATTGTCGTCAGTAGGGGCTTAGTAGGTGATGTCCTGCGTATGTTAGATCAGAACAGGCGCCACTGAACACCACCGAAGTGACTCGGCAGCAGTGCAGTGTCTCCTCCGGTGGGTTGCGTCTTGACGACTTGACATTGACTGCTCCCTGTGGATTGCCGGTGACGGGGCTGCGGCGGGGCCGACCGGGCTGTGGCTGTGGACGGGGTGTCGGAATGAGCGGCGTGGGTGCACTGCCTCTGAGTGGC
>JADBJO010011252.1:60000-66116 GCA_016801955.1 Conus betulinus
AAAAACAAAAAAAGCAGGAAAAGGAAAATCACATGGTACAACCCTCCATATGATGGACGAGTAAAAACAAACGTAGGGAAAGAATTTTTTCAAAATTTTGACAGCATCCTTCCCCAAAAGAACACAAATTGTCCAAAATATTCAACAAGAACACATCAAACTATCATATTCATGCATGCCTAACCTTAAAAATATAATTGATTCATCCAACAAAATGAAAAGCAACACAGCAAAGAAGGGGTGAAAAGAAAGGAAATCCTGCAATTGTATTACAAAAAAAACAGTGTCCCTTAAGCAAACAAATGCCTCTATATAACAACATTGTATACCAAGCCACTGTGACATCAGAAAATGAAAAAAGAAACATACATAGGGATCACTGAAAATCACTTCAAAACCAGATATGCAAACCATAAAACAGTCATTCAACAAAGAAAATACAAAAACCAAACAGAGAACTGAGCAAATATATTTGGAGACTTAAAGACAAAAAAATAAAACTATAACATATCCTGGAAAATCATAAAAAGGGCATCACCATACAATACATTTCAAAAAGATGCAACCTATGTTCAACAGAAAAAATGGTTAATACTATGCAAACCATACTTAGCAACCCTAAATACTAAAGTAGAAATAGTAAACAACTGCAGGCACAAATGGAAATCGTTGTCAGCAAACGCACCCTGAACTGTAAACAACCTGAAAAACCCGAACAACACGTGCAGCCAATCCGCACGTGCAAACAGTGACATTAGGCCATATATAACACCGGCAGTAGGCGACCCAAAACCATCTATATATATATATTCCACCGAACTGAGTGTTTTCAAGTTTCATAAACTTTTGATAACATAATCAAGGGGAAGAACATTAAACAGATCCATTACCAAACCACAATATTTTGCTGTGGTTTGCTTTTTTTTTTCTTTTTTATCCTTTTTCCCCCTTTTCTTTTCGACATTTGTTCCCGAGATTCCAAAATGACCCCCCCCCACACACACACACACACACACACTCCAGTGCACCACGCACACACACACATTCCACGCAAACCCTCTCATCTAATCCTAGCAGGTTGACTAGCTTTTTATTCAAGTCAGGGCACGCACGCACACACACACACACACATACACGCGCGCGCTCGCACATGGACACACACACACACACACACACACACACACACGCACGTTGCGTCTGGCTCGCAGACGAAGGGTCTGTCGGTCAAGAAGCACCCAACGCGCACGCGCAGTTACAGCACCCCCTCGCGAGCGCACGTGCTACACATTTCGCTGGAGGCCAGCGAAGTGGAAAGTGGGCGTTTTCACTGAGCTTTTGTGGTGTGGTGCACTTGGTGTGTGGATTGTCCCCGTCTTCTTATTCTGGATTGTCGCCATCGCGATAATTACCAGGTATGGTTGGATTTTCGGTTTTTTCGTTTTTTTCTTTTTTCTTTTCTTCTTTGTAAATGTTATTACCAGGTTTGGCTGGATTTTTGTCTCTATTTCTGTCTCTGTTTCTCTCTCTCTCTCTCTGTCTGTCTGTCTGTCTTTCTCTCTGTCTGTCTGTCTGTCTGTCTGTCTGTCTGTCTGTCTGTCTCTCTCTCTCTCTCTCTCTCTCTCTCTCTCTCTCTCTCTCTCATTTTTTTGCGCTTAAAACAAATAATGATAACACAAACATAATAATCTTTTTTTTCACCTTTTTTGGGGTTCAGTCTTTAGACTCTCGGCCAGGAGTTCTCAACATCCCAAAACCTACGCTTACTTAATTTACACACTCAGCGCTACTATATCATCGTTTTTTGGAATGGCGCTAAGACGTACTATGGACAGTGTATTCGTGGTAATTAGACGCCAATTAGAGCAAGTACTGTTAGATGAGGGCATGTAGTTCGAGATGTAGCGAGAACTGAGATGGGATCGATAGCGTGGATGAGGAGGGAGAGTGTCGAGCGGCGTGGGGGTGGTTTGGGATGTTAAATGTTAATAAAAAAAGAAGAACTGCATAGCGAACTTATAATTTTGTGTCGTTGAGTACTTGGGACGTACTTAGTATTATGCGATAGCAAATAGGCCTATATAAAATACCTAATATTTTTTTTTTAAAAACCTCACATAACTGAATGGGGGGACTTTAAAGAAACACTAAAATAATCAACTAACACCAAGATGGGGAAAATAACAACATTACAGAAATGGTCGGGGGTGGGGGGCTCTTATGAGACTTGCAGCAACCTGGTGGGGGGGGGTTTGATTCGGTGGTGATATGCGTCTTCAAAGGTTTGACATTACGGGTCATTGTTCAAAACCAAGCATTTAAGTAGCGTTTTCATTCTATCCACAAAAAGTAGATGGAACGGCGGTGATTTGCCTGGCCACAAATAACCAGTTCTGGCCATTAAATACAAGTCACATGCTTACAGAATTTGTGTCTTTCAACTGGCATCCAAGCTCATCTAAAAATCAAACTTTTTAAATCCACTCGGGTAAGCTTCTTGACTACCTGTTTTATTGTCTAATATCTTTTTAAATACTATCTCCTTTTTGCTTCTGGGTGCTTTCGCTTATTTGAAAGAGAGTTTCCCAGGAGACGTCCTTTTACAAGACTATAGCTCTCATGTAAGGATAAGGAATGCATCTCTTGTTACATCATTTCAGGTGATAGCAGCCTTTCTGCTAATTGGTCTACCCTTTCATTCGCAGATAATCAAACCGAAGTCAGGGAACCCAACAAAATCACATAGAACCACTGTTCTCTCTCTGCCTCTCTCGTGTCTGTTCGTCGTTGTCTATCTTGTCCGCTCTCTCTCTCTCTCCTAATTCTATCTCTATCTCTCTACCTCCTATCCTCTCTCTCTCTCCCTCTGCTATATCTCTCTCTCGTGTTTACCTCGCTCTCTCTCTCTCTCTTATCCCCTCTCTCTCTCTCTCTCTCTCTCTCTCTTCTCTCCTGTTTCATTTTCGATTTTTCTTTCTATTAGATATCGAGGAGAAAAACGGGGATTCCAGGGAAATCCTCTCTGCTGTGATAGAATATGGCGTGGAGTGCGTCGTGCGTGCGTGCGGCACGTGCGGCCTGATTGTGTGTGTGTGTGGTGTGTGTGTGGGAGGTGTGTGTGTGTGTGTGTGTGTTGTGTTGCGCGCGCCGCGGTGAATTGCGTCGCATGCTTTGTATGCGTGGTGTGTGGTGTGTGTGGTGTGCGGTGTGTTGTTGTGTGTGTGCGTGCATGCGTGCGTGCGTGGATGTGTTGTGTGTGTGAGCGTGCGCGCATGCGTGCGTCGAGTTGCGTGTGTTGTGTGGTGTGTGTTTGTGTGTTGGTGTGTGGTGTGTGGTGTTTGCTAAGAGAGAGAGAGAGAGAGAGAGAGGATGAGAGAAGAGAGGGAGAGAGAGAGAGAGAGGTTTGCTGTCGGAGTCGGACCCGCAAACCCGAAGCATCAATATAGATCCATAACGTTGCTTTGATAAAAAAAGCGGGAAACGATGTGTGGTTAGAGACGCGTCTAAGACGAATGCAGCACCAATAAAAAGCGTACGTCGTGAGACGAACACTAAAAACGTGTTACAGGATCCGGGCGCTATACATATACGAGTAATTGTGTCTGCACAACTGAAAAAAAACCCAGAAAAATACAAACCGACCCAAGAATAAGAAGAAGCAGAGAACGAAGAAAGAAAGAAGAAAAAAAAGAAAGAAGACGACGAAGAAAAGAAGAAGAAGACGAAGAAGACGAAGACGGAAGAAGGAGGTGGAGGAGAAGGATGGGGAGGAAGAAGAGGAGGAGGGGTGGGTGGGGGTGGTGGTGGAGAAAGAGGAATTTAGAAGGAGGAGGAGAGGAATTTTTATGTGTTTTCGATTGTTTACGTAATGGTACTTTTTTCTATTGTTTCCTTTTTCTGCTCAAGGCCAGTGTGGCTAATTTTTCCCATTACCTTTCATTTGTGACGTGCTGAAAAGGTGTGATAATGCACAAACTGAAAGAAAAAAGAAGAAGAGAAGAAAGTAAAAGGGAAGAGAAGAAAGAAGAAGATGAAGAAGAAGAAGAAGCAGAAAACGATAGTGCGTTGATAGTTGACATCTACCACCCCCCCCCCCCCCCCCCCCCCCCCCCCCCCCCCGCGCCCCCCCCCCCCCCCCCCCCCCCCCCCCCCCCCCCCCCCCCCCCCCCCCCCCCCCCCCCCCCCCCCCCCCCCCCCCCCCCCCCCCCCCCCCCCCCCCCCCCCCCCCCCCCCCCCCCCCCCCCCCCCCCCCCCCCCCCCCCCCCCCCCCACCCCCCCCCCGCTCGCCGCCAAAATCTGATTCAAAAACAGTTTACAAATCGTTAGAGATAATTTGAAGAGAACAAGAAAGGCAATCGCCTATATAAGAAATGAGAGTGCTCAAAACTTGAAGCCATATTTGCCGCGCCATTTTGTAGCTGTGTCGTTATTGTTTTTGTTGTTGCTGTCTGTTATGTGCTGTTGCTGTTTGTTGTTGTTGTGTGATGGTCGTGTTCGTTGTTGTTTTCTATTGTAAGTTCAAAATGTGGTGATGGCAGGCAAGTTTTAAAGCAAATTCCCCCCGGAAAGAAAAAGTGGTAAATCAATCTGCCAGATTGAGAACGCGCTGTCCTTTCAACGCCAATCTGGCGCCGCCGAATTCGAGAAAAGAAGTGGGACTGCTAGTCCGTCATTTCATTGTGCTGAATGTTGTCCTATCATGCCTGAACAAAAAAAAAAAAACTAAGAGGTCCAAACGCGTTGTGTCTCTCTTTGCAATTGTTCCCCAATCCTACCCCCCATGTCTTGCGGAGAAATTAGACAACATTTTACAAAAAAAAAGTTTTATTGTCGCCATTATTATTATTATTATTATTATTGTTGTTGTTGTTACTATCTCTGCTCTTCTCATATTAGTATTATTATGATTATCGCTGTTGTTGTTGTCATTGTTATTATTTACTACTGTGTTCTTCTTGTTCTGTTGTTATCATTATAATTCATGTAAGTAGGTAGTAGTAGTAGTAGTGTAGTAGTATTAGTAGAGTAGTAGTGGTGGTGGTGGTGGTGGTGGTGGTAGTAGTAATAGTAGTGGTGGCAATAGTAGTAATAGTAATAGGGTAGTAGTAGTAGTGTATCATTATGTTTATATTTTGTTATTATATCATTACTTTTATTTCGATATTCTTGCTTCTTCTTCTTCTTATTATTATTGCTGTTGTTGTTGTAGCTGTAGTCGGTATGCACATGAATCTTCTGTTTTTGGTCTCATTACAAATGAACATCATGAGCAAAAAAAAGCAATGAAAAGCAAAGGACACCTCTTCCTCTCTCTGTCTGTCGTCCTGTCTGTCTGTCGTCTGTCTGTCTGTCTGTCTGTCTCTCTCTCATCTCTCTCTCTCTCTCTCTCTCTCTCTCTCTCTCCACTGCACTTGTTTTCTCCCACTACTTAATGTTTCAGCATTATATATATATATATATATTATATACGGGAGGAGAGAGAGAGGAGAGAGAGAGAGAGAGGAGAGATAGAGAGAGGAGAGAGAGGGAGTGGGGATCGGAGGAGAGAGAGAGAGAGATTGGTAGATGGGGAAACAAGGTGCAGAATGACAATTTCGCATTCATTACATTAATAACGCTGTAAAGATTTTAAAAGAACAGTAGTGGTGGTGGTGGTGGTGGTGGTGGTGGGTTGTGTGTGTGTGTGTGTGTGGTGGGTGTGTGTGTGTGTGTGGGTGTGTGTGGTGTTGTTGGGGGATTAGAGTAAGCATGAAAAATCAAGACAAAGAAAGTAGTGACTGTGATGTGCCTCTATTTGACGCCAAGAGCACAGATACAATCAGCCGTGTCTCCTGATGAGTCCGATCCAGCGGACCAAAAGGCTAGGAGCAGGCAATATAATTAGATCGCCTTCAAGAGAGATTACAATGGTATTCCCTGCATGTAGCTAGTGAAGGGGGTGCTACCCCCCGCATTGATAATATTTCTTAAATCGACACCACCCCCGTTCCACCAATTTCTCACAATAACCAACCCCCTATTTGTGGTGTGGTGTGTGTGGGTGTGTGTGGGTGTGGTGGGTGTCGTGGTGTCTGTCTGGTGTGTGGTGGGTGTGTGTGTGTCTGTGTGTGTGTGTGACG
>JADBJO010011253.1:0-30000 GCA_016801955.1 Conus betulinus
AAAAATGTTGCGGGTGCTTTTGGAGTCCTGATTTTTCCTTTTGTGGTGTTGGTTCTGGCCCAGACTACTTGTACAATCTATCTGAGCACTTGGTTGTGCCTTCATGTGTACCTTCCTTGAGCCAGGACAACCTTACATGAGCTTAGGACATGCTCCACTGTTTGTTTTTCATGGCAGAGGGGGCATGAAGATCGTCTGTTTTCCCCACTTCACCAGGTCTGCATTTGAGGGCAGAAGGTCATATGCAGATCTGAGAATGAAGCTGATCCTGAGAGGGGCCATGTGCCAAATGTCATTTCAAGTGAGACTTCTTTGGAGTGCATTCTCCCACGTTGTCCATCGCCCTTGCTGGCTCTGCTGGACTGCTTTTTGGAGTCTTTTTTGGTCTTCTTCTTTTCTCATCTCCTGAATCATCATGTCTCTTTTGGCTTTTCCTTTGGCCTTTGACCACCATTCAGTTTTGGTCACCCCCAGTCCTTGTCTTTTGGTCTGTGTGTGTCCTGTTATTTCTCTGATCTGAGACTTTCTTTTGCAGAATCCATCACCTCTTGAACTTTCCATTTTCTGCCTGTCTTCAGCTGGGGCTTAATTGCTTCTACCACCTTGTCTACTGAGTCCTCCAGCATGCTTTGAAGTCTGATCTTCCCTGCTTTGCATTCCTCCAGGATGGATTTCAGTGGTAGTTTCAGCTTTGCTTGGCGACAGTACAGCGCTATGTCAGTCAGACAGGGTGGGACACCAAGCCATTTCCTTGTGAACTTGTTGATTTTGGATTCCATTGCCTCCACTATGCTGGTGCAGATGTCGTATATCATCAGAGGCCATAGGAGCTTTGGTATCAGCATGAACTGCAGACACCAGACCTTGTATTTGCCAGGGAGCCCACACTGGTCAATGGTCTCCAAGCCTTCTTCCGACATTTGTTTGGTTTCTTTGGCTCTTTGTGTGTCTTTCAGGGTATCATCATACCATCTTCCAAGGCTCTTGACTGGCTCTTCTGTAACTGTTGAAATGGTCTGGTTGGCAACACCGAAGACCACAGATTCGGCCACTTTTCCTTTCCTCAGTGAGAGACTTCGTGATTTCTTTGGCTTGAACTTCATTCTGGATGAGGCAATTATGTCATCCAGCCTCTCCAGCACATGACGTGTCTCGTCTTCTCTGGGTGAAATCACTGTAGTGTCATCCGTGAAGGCCTTGAGAGGGGGGCATCTTGTATCCATCGCCAAGGTCTGTTTGTTTGTCTTACGTTGCTTGTTTGCTGCTTTCAAGATGACTTCCATTGCCAACACGAACAGTATTGGGGAAATTTGCACAGCCCATTGCAATGCCCACTTCCAAGTTGATCCAATCTGTTGTGAACTCCTTGGTAGAGAACCGCATTGAGAAGCCACTGAAATACTTCTTGAGCATGTCGCGGATGTTCTTTGGCACATGGTACATCTCAAGAGCCAACTGTATCACCTCATGGGGTACAGATCCATATGCGTTTGCCAGATCAAGCCACACTACGTCTAGGTCCCTCTTTTCTGTTTTTGCTCTTTGGATTATGTCCCAGATCATTGTGGCGTGTTCTACACAGCAGCCATGCCTGGGATGCCACCTTTCTGGACTGACACAACCAAGTACTGTGTTTCCATGAGGTACTTGGTCAGCCTTGCTGCCATGACAGAGAAGAAGATCTCCCCTTCGATGTTCAGTAGTGATATTGGCCTGAACTGGCTGATGTCACTTGAGTTTTGCTCTTTGAGGATGTACACACCCTCTGCCGTCATCCTCTGGCCGCTGATCTTCTGGTTTCTCCAAGCTGATCACAGCAGCCTGTGGAGCCACTCCAACACCTTGGGACATTTCTTGTACAGCTGGTAAGGTATTCCGTTTGGCCCTGGTGATGATTTGGCTTTGCCTTTGTTGACCACCTTCTTGATTTCCGCCAACGTTGGAGGCTTGTCATTGAACTGTTCCTCAGGGTTGGTTGGTCACACCAGACCTTGAATGGCGAGTGGTGCTTTGTTCTGTGAGTCAGAGTATGATCTCCTCAGATGCTGCTCAAGAACTTCTTTGTCACACTTAGGGTCCCAGATATTGGCTGCTCAAACAGAGTTCTGGCAAACTGGAAGGGGTCTCTGAAGAAGCGCTCGTGTCTTCTTCTTCTTTCTGCTCTTCCTCTTCCTCGCAGATTCCGCTTTGCTGAGGGCGCTGTGTTTTGCTTTCAGGTCTTCCCAGAGTTCTTCCAAGTCTTGTTTTTCGGCTGGCAGTGGGGTCTTCATTTGTTTCTTGAGTTTTTCTTTTGGACCCTGATCTTGTCCATCTCTTCTTGGCGTCTGGATTTCTTTGGAGGTGTTTTTCTCTCTGGGTAGTTTTGGTCCACAGGCATCTCTACATGTGGCATACAATGTCCCCATATGTGGCTAGTTTGTGTTCCAGGGTGCTTTTCCTTATCAGTGCATCGAGTCTTTAAACGATTTTTGCATCCAGTTTCTCCCAATCTTCAGTCTCGTTTGCTCGTGGCAGGTTGAGTTTCAGGTGCCTGGCATCGAGGGCCTCTGCAAATTCCTCATCCAAACCAAGTGTGGATGTCCTTGGCACTGTGGTTTAAATCCTGGCCTTGGTCTTCCGACGTCTTAGCTGCTGATGCAGTGCGCTGCTGCTCATTCAGATGAGTCTTCACACATCCCATCTTTGTCCTGTGGATCTTCATGCCATGGGGGTGGTAGCGAAACACTTTCCACATACACATGGATATTCCATTTGGTCCATGTTCATAGTCCGTTTGGGATTTGCAGTCGTGATTGGTTGAGCACCGATGGATTCATCATTCTCTCCCCCTTTTGGTGAATCCTGGGAGCATCTTTTCCTTTTTTTTTTTAGTAGCCACATGTTGAAGGCAAAGTGGGGAGCCAGCCCACAGAGCCTTGGTTCTGGCCTTTCCCAGTGTCCTCCGGTCTTTCCCGGACGTCCTCAGGCCTATTCCTGGAAGTCAATGGTTTACCCATGCATCAGTAGAAAGAAACTCGTGGAGAGCGTGGCAGCAGAGAGTCCTCAGAAGAGAAGCCCCCTTCAAGCAAGTATTTCGGCCCTTATCTCCTGACACTCTAGGGGGGTTGGGCCACACCCGGTTCATGACTCCGGATGTCCCTCTGCTGCCCTTTTTTTTTTCCCCCATCTTGGGACGAGCCATGGCTGGGATTCGAACCCATGCCCCTCTGGACATGCTCATTTTCCACTTAATGAGTCGTGCACTAACCACCGAGCCTCTGGGACACCTGATATTTGTAGGAAAATTAAGCCTTATGAAGTTCACTTTTGTTCCTCCTTGACCAGATCCAGCTTGAACACCTCTGCTGCTTCTGCCATTGCTTTCAGGGCTCTGTTTTTTTTTTTTCCCTCCCTGCAACTGAGAGCTGTTTCATGAGGCTGTATGCAGACGTTCCTACAAAACCCCTAGCTCCAGTTTCTTGCAAAAAAGGAAGCAAGACAAATTCTCAACTCCCTTTGAACCAGAGCCTTATAAAGTTGTTGAGAAAACAGGGCAACAGGTCACTGTCCAGTAAAAGACAGACGTACAGTGTAAGCACAATGTGTCCCACACTGAACAATACATCCGCAGAGATGATACAGCAATCGCACAAAACCAAACAGTTGACAAAGCAGACACTCAAGGCCCAAATGACTGACACTAGTGACAGACAGGCAAAGACCTCAAATGACTCAATTTTAAGAAGACTGTCAGATATTACAGAAATCAGAAAGTCTGACAGGGTCAGAAAACCACCGAGCAGATTTGAAGATTTCATTGTTGGAATTGTTCAGGGTCTATCTACAAAGAATTAAAGTCTGTCATAAAACAAATGTTTACAGAAGAAAAGAGGATGACAAAAGAAGGTTTATTTGCAATTGTAACAATGCATTGGAAATGGAGCAGTATCAGTAGTGATGCATATTTCATCTTTTATTTGCCGTTTGATTTATTTATTTATTTTTTTGCTGTCCCAACCTCTGCGCCACCTCAGAGGCAGTGCACCCACGCCGCTCATTCCGACACCCTGTCCACAGCCACGGCCCGGTCGGGCCCCGCCGCAGCCCCGGCACCCGGCAATCCACAGGCAGCAGTCAATGTCAAGTCGTCAAGAGGCAACCCACCGGAGGAGACACTGCACTGCCGCCGAGTCACTTCAGTGGTGTTCAGTGGCGCCTGTTCTGATCTAACATACGCAGGACACCACCTACTAAGCCCCCTACTGACGACAATAATTGCTCAGTCGCGGAGCCGGCGCAAGTGAGCTCTCTCTCCGGAGAGCGCCACCACCGTCCGTCCAACGACGTCCATGGACTCGCCGATACCGGTGACCCCCGACGAAACCAAACCAAGGCCACAGACGTGGAGAGGACATCGAAACTGAGGTCACCATGAGAGCAGGGGCATGAAGGGCCACAGAATTTGACTTTTTTTTTTTTTATGCTGATCGATGAGAATGAGGATGATTATGATGATGCTACGGATTTCCATTTCGGTCTGAGACTACATGACAGGGCTGTACTCTACTACGCTTCCTTCCATAATATATCCTGGCGTCAACCAGGCCCGAGAGATACAGACACCTGCAGTCAAGAAATTTGAGCAACACTCTCAGAAACGCATCCATTAAGTAGATGAAACTCGACTGTGTGGTCCCAGTCTTCCCAACTGAGTCCGCAGCAACTCAACTCTGGGTAGGAGCCGGTCGGGGCAGAAAAACCCACATGACTTCTGATGGGATTCGAAGCCACGACCTCCCAGCCGGGAGTCCGCGACGCTTACCACTTCGCCATGGCGGCTGGTTGCCGTTTGATTTATGTGTGTGCAATGGGTAGAAGAGAAGTTGTTTCATCAATCATTGTTATGAGAATGATGCATGCTTATTTGTTATTATTTGTGTTATGATATAATGTTTGACAACAGTGAGTTGCGGTAGAGTGAAAAAAATGTAGAAATGATAAGACTGTCAAGGACAACTTGGTTGTTGCTTCATACTTGTATTCTCAAACACAGAGTCATTTGAAAGATTTGTATTGAGGTAATTCAGACGGAAAATGATTTGTTTCATACATGCTTTTTTTAAACTAGAAAAAAGGTTACTTTAAGAATTTCAAGTTAGGTTAACTCAAAAGAAAAAAAACTAAATTTTGTGGTTAATTTAAAGATAAATGGTTAAAAGGTTTCAAGTTCGATTTTGGATAGTATCCAATAATAGTGGTTAGTTGTAAGTTTCAATTGAGTTTTATTCTGAAGGAAGAAAGGGAATGTAGTGTTGACGAGCATCATGTGTGTGACGTAGTGTAGTGTTGGTGCCAGAGTCTGCATGATGAGCGGCCAGTGATGTATCCATCTAGTCGATTTCATAAAAATGTAAGTTTTTGGACTTTTGCACCCTGAGTGTGGTTTTGCATTTTCGGATGCGAGTGGTACGTGGTACACTGGCAGCACCGCAAACACTACAGTCACTGCAGTCCACTCCTGCCATGTTGACTATATAGTCCTCCTGGACAGCTTTCGGCTTCTGCTTCCTGCCTGTCCTTGTGTTGACCTCCCCCATTTTAGATGGATCCATTAAGGTGGTGATCAAGTCAGACAATCAACAGAATAATAATCTCAGTCTCAACAAACAACAGCGTCATGATCAAAATCTCAACTTTACTCCGTCTTCTTGTCAATAAAAAAAGAAAATTTGTCAAGTTCAGCAAGTTTGGTTACCATGACTCTGACTGACATTCGTTCTAAAAATATGCTAATGCATGATCCATATAGCGGATGTCAGAGAGAAAGTGTTGTGTGCGGGACGTCCGCTACAGTGGACATCAGAGTGGAGTGAGTTAATCACAACAGATGGGGAAGGGCACACTTCTGGCTGGAACTGAATGAACTCTTATCTTTTTAACAATATGTGTCTTCGATTCTCTGTAAAATTTCGTGAATTTCTCACTAAACTATAAATTACATCATTAAATCAATATAAACATTTCCAAGCACTTTTAACTCACTCAATGCCATGAGTTTTTCCCCTTGCTAATCCCTGAAAACCTGGGGTTTGTAAAGGGTAGGAAAAAAATTCTCACAATTATAGATGAGCAGACAGATACTTGAAATTTGGCGAGTGGATAAAATGCATATTAGTCTGTATGTGAACAAAAAATTAAAAGTAATTTATTTACCATTTTGGTGGTGAAAATGGTCTCAAATTTTCCTCTTTTCTTTCAGCACTTTTGCACCCATCAGAAATGTATACATTAAGTGTTCCTTAGCAGCTCAGAAATGTTCTACATCACATTCTAGCAGAGCTTGAGTCACTAAGACACAGAAGATACAATATTGAACCACAAGTAGGTGATGGAGAATGTGAAAATACAAAAAATGTATCTTTGCAGGATGAAAAAAACAACGACAAAGATTCACTGTGCACAAGTCAAAATGCTGGTGATGAATCGCTGGCATTATTCTTTTCTGGAGTGGAAAAGTTCATGGCAAGTGACATTGCATTCTGGGCACAGCTTCACACACAGTGGCAAACCATGGACTGCAAGATGTTTGTTGTAGAGAATAGACCCCTGAATAAAGTTCAAGGTCAGAAGATGAAAAAACAACTTCTTCCACCACTTCATGGTCTTCCTATTCAGGGGCATGTAGGCCATGAGCTGATCACTCATGCCTACTCCTGCCATGTAGTTTTGTGCTGCTGCTGGTTTCTGTCTCTCAGGGCAGTGCCATGTTGTGAAGCTCATCATGGTGGTTGGCAGCATCACTGTTGTCAGCATGTGGACATTTTTTTTGTCCTGCCACCTCAGCACAGCAACCATGACCTGCAGCCATACACACAAAAATGATCATATAAGCTTTTCTTTTCTTTTTCTTATGTGTCTGTGTATCCCATTGTTTGTGATAAACATTCAAGTGTATGGATGCATTGTTTGGTGCTTTTACAAGCTATAAAGTAGAACCAACCTGGATTTTTTAAGTAAAATACGAGCACCAAATACATTAATTACCTAAATTACTTTACATTTAACAGTTTATTCTATATATGCATAAATTATGGATTTTTGCACAATAAATATCAGTAAAATATGTCTGGAAACACAAACATACCCATGCACAGTTACAAAACATAGCCGTTCTCTCTAAAACACACACACACACACACACACACACACACACACACACACACACACACACACATACATACAGACAGAGAGAGAGAGAGAGAGAGAGAAATGCTTAAATACTCAGTACATACAATCACTATCTCCATCTGTTTATCCCTCCCTTCTCCCCTCCCACCTCCTCCCTGCCCCTGCCCTTCCCTCTCTCCCCCTAGTTGTAGACTATGAATGCAAAAAAATATGCACACACTGAGTGTGTAAAACATACATGACACATTTACACATAGCACAATTTATGTAGTAATAATTTCTCTTTACCACCTTGTGGAATGCATGGACAACTCAAAGACCTGCAAAGGCTGAGTATTGACTGGCCAGTCGTTCAATAAACTGGTGTGCCTGTGAACGGATGACTGAGAGGAAAAAAAAAAAATCAAAATTATCAGTCCAATCGTCAGTGAAAACAGCCCCCAAATTGTTGACTTCTCTTCTCCCATTTCAGCGTCAGTATCAGAATAAAACATTTGTTGAGGCCTGTGTGCTGGCACAGTTTGGTCTGCTCTTCGCCACTATCAGCACCCACTTCAGTGTTGAATCCACGTCTGTCTCCTCACTGTAGGGGTCAGAATCCTCATCAGAAGAATCGCTGATGTCTTCTTCGACATCTGACCCTTCATTCTGGATCATTTCCAGTGTGTTTTCAATGCTAACTAACAATTCACCAGCCCTACTGGGTTGCACGCTTTGTCGCGATGCCACCCTTTTCAATCATGGAGCAGAGCTGACCAACAATGCTCTTTGTTTTGTTGGCTAGCAAGTGAGCCATGCCACACATGCAGCGTAAGTGAATGGAAAGCTGGCAGGGTATAACTAAAGAATCATCTCCCTTCTTGACTGATATGTCACTTGGACAGCGTGAATTTTCAAAATCCGAATCCGCACAGGTGGACATTGGTAGTGAATGCTTCGTCATACGATGTCCGCATTTGCGGATATTGGTAGTGAGTGAGTTAAGCACTTTGGGATATTTATAAGCACTAACATCCAAATTTCAAAGACTTTCAAAAAAATGTCCTTGAAAGGGAGTCCTCAATATTTAAGGACTCTCATGATTTTGTAAGAACCCAGCTTCAGTTGGCTGAGATTAGTTAAATGACCTTTGAATTACTCAGCATGATCCAGGTCGTCATAGCTAGCTTTCATGGCTGTAATATTGTACTGCATTTTCTTTTGTGGATGCATTGGGTGGGTAATTACTCCATTTCAGGAGTGTAGTATATCATAGCGCTTTGATTTGTAAATGCATTGGGTGGATAATTACCTTTCCTGGAGTTTAACATGTTACTGGTGTTTTGATATGTGACTCTTTGGTAATGGGTGGGTTATTACTAGTGTTATATGAGGTACATCAGCGTGTGAACGAATTGTATGTGTTACACGATATACATGTACCTGCGCAGTACGTGTACTATGCAATTTTTGGCGTGTTTCATGAACTGCGCAAACTCGTTGCAGAATTCATGAACTCTGCAACGAGGTTGCGCAGTTCATGAAACACGCAAAATAGGATTGCCCAGTACATGAATTAGACACAGGGAGCGAACTCGGATGTAACCTCAATTCACAGATTGCGTATTTCATTTACTACGCAAACAAGCTCAGTCTGTATGTCCACACAAGAATGACAAATAGTAAAGGCAGAGCAGAGAAGGAAAAAATAGACCAATACATCATGAAGTCATCTGAATAGTTATCATTACTCACATAACTTTTTTTGCCAACTGACAGCAAAAAAGTCTAAACGTCTTCAGTTGATTATCTGCATACGAAGAAGCATGGATGCTACTGCTAGTGATTCCGCTTGAGGCCTGTGGTCTGGCATGTGCCTATTTTAACTCCCTGGGAGTTAAAATGGTACAGTCCGAATATGACCCCCCACTTCCCCTTTATTTATTGAGATTTTATAGTGTTCGATTTTTTTAGAGTGCTGAATTAAATTTGCTTTGAAAGGCATCACAATTCAAGTTTCAAAACATATTTCTCTCAATCATTCTACATTTGAAAATGGAGCGGGGAGGCATGGGGGGTGGGGGGGGGGGTGGGGGGGGGGGGGGGGGGTGGGGGGGTCATTCTGTGCGCATGGCTATTTTAACTCCCTGGGAGTTGAAATGGTACTGGCCGAAAATCCCCCCCCCCCCTCCCCTCCCCTTATTCAGATTATTTAAGATTTTTCTTCCTGGGTGAAATTTGCATTGCAAGGCAATGGTAATACAACTTTCAAAACATATTTCTCTCACTCATTCTCTATAATTTGAAAATGGGGAGCAGAGGGGACGGGGTCATTCTGGGCACGTCGACCACATGCACATATACAAACACACTTATGCACACAAGCATGCACGAAGCACACACACACACACACACACACACACACACACACACACACACACATACACATGCGTGCGCACTCACATTTGCAGACTTTTTTTAGTGGTGTTCCACAGATTACATGATGGCTGAATACCCGTAATAAAAACAGGTACTTGTATTGCTGTGAAGGTTTGTTATAATGGCAACATCAAACTTTGCTGTTGGCTGGGCTATAAGCAACATTATCTTATGTTACCAAACTTTGCTGCAAATTCAAATAAAAATTGGTTCAGAAGTGGTCAAGCTAGAAGGCCTAGAATCTTAGGTGCTGGCTGGTCATGTCACCCGCTGAAGTGCTAACTGGTCAGGTTAGACTGCCTTTGCTACAGCAAGCATTACAGAGATTTGACAAAAATCGACTGAAAAAGGACTGAACTATAAGGCCCAGTGCCCTGCAGAATGGGTGCTGGATGCCCAGGTCATCCACTAAAAGGACGCTAACTTTCAGATCACATTGGCATAGTCACACCACTTCTCAAAGCAAAACTGAATTGAATCAGTTGAGAAACAGCTGAGTTATATGGTCCGTTTTATGTTTAATACGCTCAGATACACACACATTTGCATTGTAATATTCTTCATCATGGTTGTTGCCGTGCTGGAATGAAAGGAGGGTACTGACTTCGCATCTCCTAAGCCTTTTATCCTTCGTAAGATTTATATAAAAGACAGACATGGGGGGGGGGGGGGGGGGGGGGGGGGGGGGGTGTATGGGACACACAGACAGAGATGAAGACAACCGGACAGATGGACAAATAGAGGGAGGGAGGGGGGGGGGGGGGGGCCTGAACGGAGAAAAAGGGAGAGGGAAAGAGAGAGAGAGAGATAGGCAGACAGACAGACAGAGAGAGGGGGAGGGAGGGAGGGAGGGAAAGGGTGTATATGAAATGTGTTATTTCTCATATCGTGACTATCACATAAACTGAATGTTTTGGGGTGGGGGAGTTAATCATTCTGGCATGGTTTGTTTTAACTCCTGAGGAGTTAAAATTGGCACGTGCTAATTCTTACTCCCGGGGAGTTAAAATGGATTGTTACACCAGTCTTCTTTCTTGCCAGTGAGAGGCCTTCGTAAAATCTCAAGAACTTTTTTTTATAGTCATCAGACCACATGCCCTGAGCGGAATCACCAGCTGTAGCATCCATGCTTCTTTGGATACAGATAATCAACTGAAGACGTTTAGACTTTTTTGCTGTCAGTCGGCATCAAAAACAGATAACTATTCAGATGACTTCACGACATATTGGTCTATTTTTTTCCTTCTCTGCTCTGCCTTTACTATTTGTCATTCTTGTGAGGACATACAGACTGAGCTTGTTTGCGTAGTTAATGAAATACGCAATCTGTGAATTGAGGTTACATCCGAGTTCGCTCCCTGTGTGTAATTCATGTACTGGGCAATGCTATTTTGCGTGTTTCATGAACTGCAACCTCATTGCAGAGTTTGTGAATTCTACAATGAGGTTGCGCAGTTCATGAAACACACCAAAAATTGCATAGTATACGTACTGCACAGGTACATGTATATCGCGTAACATATGTAATTACCACTTCAGGAGTGTAATCTATTACACACATTTTGGTTTGTTAATGGTATTGGATGGATAATTACAGGACTTCAGGTGAGTGGTGTTTCAGTAGTGGTTGATAAGTAAATATTTGATACTGGGTAGGAAATTACTTCTGTTCAGGAGTGTGATGTGTCACTGGTGTCTTACTACTGTTCAGGGTGTGTGTGTTGGAGTTTGACTGTTTGGGATTGGGCAGGTAAGCACTGGAGTATAATGTGTCAGTGGTATTTAGCTGTGTGTATGTTTGGGATGAGACGGTATTTACTACGAGTTCAGAAGCACATTACTGATATTTTGCTGTGTTAATATTGGGTAGTTAACAACAGATGCCAGGAATGCATCTGGAGTGTAAATACTAAACTTCAGGTACATAAAATGTTAATGGGTTTTTTTATGTCAGTATACTGGATGGATAATTATTTGTCTTCAGGAGTGTGATATGTCACTGGTATTTTGGTGGACACACATCTGGTATCAGATGGGTAATGACCAATAATCAGGAAGGTAATACTTTACTGGTGTTTTAGTATGTAAATGTACAGGAGAGATGTTTCTTGCTGAAACTTGATGAAATGCAGAAACATACTGTTTTGTGGTGCAGGACAAAGAAATGAAAATGGTTGAAATATTCACATGAATGTCTTATTCACTACTGTATAGCCTGCTGTCACACTGACTCATCATGTCATGTAGATCCACATGGATCACTTGTATCTGCTGTCACATTTACCACGTTACGTGGTGCTATACTGATCACTTACCATATCTGCTGTCACCTCTACACATTGTGTTATGTGGATCTATATGGATCACTTACATATCTGCTGTCACATTTACACATCATGTATTGTGGATGTATATGAATCACTTCTCTTATCTGCAGTCACATTTACACATCATGTTAGGTGGATTTATATGGATCACTTATCATGTCTGCTTCACATTTACACACCATGTTATGTCGATCTATATGGATCACTTATTGTATCTGCTATCACATTCACGCATATTGTTATGTCTATTGTCATGTTTACACATCATGTTATGTGGATCTATACAGATCACTTATTATGTATGCTGTACCCCAGAAAAAAACCCAGTCATCAGTTGAATGGAAGATTTTCTGGTCTCCTATGTGGAGAACAGATAAGTTTGCAGTCTACAGTTGATACTAAACATGTTATAAACTGTCACTTTTCCTCACAAAATAAAAAATGAAAAGTAATTATAAGCTGATGCTGCTTGTGGTAACCATTCAGTTAACATCTATGTTAAGAGATACACACAGCAAACATTATTTCATTTATATTTATAAATACCATACTTCAAAGCCAGCCTAACTCTTTCTTTATGAACACCGTAATAACATAAATTGCCCTAGTGCCCTTGACATGAAATATCCTGAGGTAGGAACAGTAAACAGTAAATAGTGCACAAAGAAAGTGACCTTTACTCCCACTGTGAAACAATTAAAAATATACACCTTCACCAATGCAGCTTGCAGTTCCCTTGCCAAGTGTAGATAAAGTTAGTGTGAATCAATCCATAAAACAACCTGAACTAAAGCATGCCTTCTTTGGTAATTAAAAAAAGTACCATTCACATTCACAATGTAGCAGTGCAGATTCTAATATCAACAAAGAATACCATAAATTAAGCAAAAGCTCTCACTCACTTTTTAGCTAACTGTTCAATGTTGTAGCCAGGGCTTGGATCATTTGATAACTGAAAATAAATGGCAACTTGTAAGTAAAAGAAAAAAAACATGCACAGATACGCATGAACATCTAATGTTGTTTCTGAAATCTATTGATGTGTGTTTAAATACAACACGATGAGGTTAAACTGAAACACATTGTGATCATCCAGGCAAAATAGTTAAAAAAAAAAAAAAAAAAAACGAAAGAAAAAAAAAAACATACATAATATCTATAACTATTAACTAATAATAACTATTAATAAGATGTGCACAATTACACTCTGAAGTAAAACCATGATGAAAGTTAACAAACTAAATAAGATTTCATTTAAGCTGGGTCTGATGACTCATCAGTAATTTTCATTGCATCATCACACAAAATGTGTGATCATGCATATGAAAATATGACTAAGTCATCAACCTCAGTTTACTGTGAATAAAATTAGTTTGTTAGCTGATAGCTAATATACATAAACGGTCACAAACGGTAAAAAACCAACACACACAAACGTAAACAAACATGCACATGCACACACACACACACAAATTCATACTGATACAAACTACCTTTGATGATGTTCAGAAGATTTATAACAGAAAAAAATAGAACCGAAGTATTTTTTCCTGTAAATCTTCTGAACATCCTAAAAGACTGTTTGTATTGGTGAAACAGACAATGAGCATTCAAAAATATATATTTTTTTATTAAACACATATTGGTTTTCACTTTTTGTGACCTTTATGAATATGAATAATCAAATAACAAACTGGACAGCCATGCTGGCTTAACTGAAACAAGTTTCTCATTTTTACAGACCTGTCCACATGCCTAAGTTTTACATGCATACTGACCACAACATTTATTCATGTACATAACACTCATAAACATACATACAGCCAGAAACACATACACACACTCTTACACACAAACATACACTTTTGCACTGACCTTTAAAACACGAGCAAATCGATCAAGGCAGTTTCCAACAGCAATGTCTATAGTTTCTCCAAATATTCTGTAACATCTTTCAGCGTAGGCTATCACCTATGAAGTAAACAACCACATATAAAACATCACAGAAGGAAAAATAAACTTCCATTTTTTTTGCATATCAAATAGCGAACCATGTTTGAAACTTAACTGCAACCTACACATTTATGTAGATGAAATCAATTAATTTGCATTTGCTGCTATATAACATTATGCTGGAATAACAAAGCCCATTTCAAGTTATTTAGAACAAGAGTGTCCAACACTGCACAGTATCATATTATTGAGTAAATACATTTATTACACAGGATGGAATTCTTGTATAACATAATCATTGCACAGGCTTGTATTATTGTGTAATATGATTATTGCACAAGACTATATTATGGTGTAATAGAATTATTACACAATATTGTATTATTTATTATTATGTAACATTATCATTGCTAAATATTGTAATACTGAGTAATACAAGTTTTGCACAGGATTGTATACTACTGTGTAATATACTCATTGCAAAGGATCACATTATTGTTAACGATAATTGTACAAGATTATATTACTGTATAGTAGAATTATTGCAGAGTATTGTATACTGGGTAATGTAATCATACCACAGGATTGTACTATTGTGCACTAGAATAACTGCACACTATTGTATTATTATGTACTAGAATTATTGTAAAGGATTGTACTGCTGTATATACTAATCATTGCACAGGATCATATTATTGCATAATTATTGCACAGTATTGTATTACCATGTGATATAATCATTGCACAATATTGTATTACTGCATGATATAATCATTGGACAATATTGTATTATGTGTGATACATTTATCGCATAGTATTGTATCCTGTATATAATTACTGCAAAGTTTTTGTATCGATGTGTAACATCATTATTGCAGTCTTGTATTACTGTGTCATATTATTTTATCATCTCAGCTGATTTCTCCATGTCAAATGGAGACTCTCTTCCCCGGAGAGAACTTGTGTCCCAATCTTTGATGTCACCTTTGTCCTCCATTTCTCTGCCTTCTTGGGTTCAGTCAGCCTACCATAGTGGCCTTTTGTCCGCAACATGGCCAGGACAATTCCCCAGTCAGCCTGCCATAGTGGCCTTTTGTCTGCAACATGGCCAGGACAATTCCTCAGTCAGCCTGCCATAGTGGTCTTTTGTCCACAACATGGCCAGGACAATTCCTCAGTCAGCCTGCCATAGTGGTCTTTTGTCCACAACATGGCCAGGACAATTCCCCAGTCAGCCTGCCATAGTGGCCTTTTTGTCCGCAACATGGTCAGGACAATTCCTCAGTCAGCCTGCCATAGTGGCCTTTTGTCCACAACATGGCCAGGACATTCCTCAGTCAGCCTGCCAAAGTGGCCTTTTGTACACATCATGGCCAGGACAATTCCTCAGTCAGCCTGCCATAGTGGCCTTTTGTCCACAACATGGCCAGGACAAATCCTCAGCCAGCCTGCCATAGTGGCCTTTTGTCCACAACATGGCCAGGACAATTCCTCAGTCAGCCTGCCATAGTGGCCTTTTGCACACAACATGGCCAGGACAATTCCTCAGTCAGCCTGCCGTAGTGGCCTTTTTGTCCAGAACATGGCCAGGACAATTCCTCAGTCAGCCTGCCATAGTGGCCTTTTTGTCCACAACATGGCCAGGACAATTCCTCAATCAGCCTGCCAAAGTGGCCTTTTGTACACAACATGGCCAGGACAATTCCTGTGTCTGCCTGCCATAGTGGCCTTTTGTCCACACAGATTTCCTACAGACTCCCAAGAAGGAAATTCAAGGAGTTTTCAAGGAGTTTGTTTTTTCTATTTCAAGGCTACAATACTTGCGTAAAAATTGAAAAAAAAGAAATGCAGTTTGATTTTTCTGTGTTAAGGTTGATGAAAAACTTACTTTAAAAACTTTTTTTTTTTTTGTACAAAGAAAACAACAACAAAAAATTGTTTTTAAATAAGTTTTTTTTCATCAACCTTAACATAGAAAAATCAAACTGCCATTTCTTTTTTCAGTTTTTATCAGAGTGAGTGTGCCAGTACACCACACATTAGAACATTAACAAACCCAGACTCTTTGTACTAAATGCCAAAACACTAAAATTGGCAAAAATATGTCCATTTGTAAGAGAACATACAGACTATGCATGGTGTGTAAGAGACTGGTCGGAGGGAAAAAAAAAAAAGTTTTAAAAAAAATTTACAAACATCGTCGTATACCTTAGTACCATGGGAGATAATTTTGTAACTCGTCAAAATTGATGATCCAGGCAATCCAGGATCGCAACAATATAAAAATTTGTTTTTAAATAATTTTTCATTAGCCTCAACGCAGCAGAAAAATTAAACTGCCATTTTTTTTTTTTTTTTTTTTTTTAATTTTTGGCTGTCCCAACCTCTGCACCACCTCAGAGGCAGTGTACCCACGCTGCTCATTCCGACACCCCATCCACAGCCACACAGCCCGGTCGGCTCCGCTGTAGCCCCAGCACCGGCAATCCACAGAGGGTAGTCAATGTCAAGTCATCAAGAGGCAACCCACCGGAGGAGACACTGCACTGCTGCCGAGTCACTTCGGTGGTGTTCAGTGGCGCCTGTTCTAATCTAACATACGCAGGACACCACCTACTAAGCCCCCTACTGATGACAATAATTACTTAGTCACGGAGCCGGCGTGAGCGAGCTCTCCCTCTGGAGGGCGCCACCGCGTCCGTCCAACGACAGCCCCCATGGACTTGCCGATACCGGTGACCTTGACAGAACCAAACCAAGGCCACAGACGTGGAGAGGACATCGAAACTGAGGTCACCTTGAGAGCAGGGCATGAAGGGCCACAGAACTTGAGACATTTTTATGCTGATCGATGAGAATGAGAATGATTAAGATAATGCTACGGATTTCCATTTCGGTCTGAGACTACATGACCGGGCTGTACTCTATGCTTCTTTCATAATATATATCCCGGCGTCAACCAGGCCCGAGAGACACAGGCACCTGCAGTGTTGGTCAGGAAATTTGAGCAACACTCTCAGAAACCATCCATTAAGTGGATCAAGCTCAACAGTGTGGTCCCAGTCTTCCCAACTGAGTCTGCAGCAAAGTCAACTCTGGGTATGAGCAGGTCGGGGCAGAAAAAACCCACGTGACTCTGATGGGATTTGAAGCCACGACCTCCCAGCCTGGTGTCCGCGACGCTAACCACTTCATGGCAGCTGGTGCCATTTCTTTTTGTCACATTAAAAATTTTTAGAGCTGATGGCTTGATTTTCAAAGGTTTTCAAGGAGGTTTGGTCAACAGAACCACATTTTGCTGATTTTCAAAGTTTTTCAAGGTCTAGAAACTCGCAGTCAGAATTCAAGGACTTTCAAGGAGCGTACGAACCCTGCCACAACATGGCAAGACAATTCCTCTGTCAGCCTGCCATTGTGGCCTTTTTGTACATAATGTGGCCAGAACAATTTCTCTGTCAGCCTGTCATAGTGGCCTTTTGAACAGACTGTGGCCAGGAACAACCCCTTTGTTGGCCTGTCATAGTGACCTTTTGAACAGACTGTGGCCAGGAACAACCCCTTTGTTGGCCTGTCATAGTGGCCTTTTGAACAGACTGTGGCCAGGAACAACCCCTTTGTTGGCCTGTCATAGTGGCCTTTTGAAACAGACTGTGGCCAGGAACAACCCCTTTGTTGGCCTGTCATAGTGGCCTTTTGAACAGACTGTGGCCAGGCACAACCCCTTTGTTGGCCTGTCATAGTGGCCTTTTGAACAGACTGTGGCCAGGAACAGCTCCTCTGTTGGCCTGTCATAGTGGCCTTTTGAACAGACTGTGGCAGGAACTATTCCTCTGTTGGCCTGGGTTTTTTCATGAGTGTTTTATGCATGTCTCATGGGACCTCAGCTCATAGCCTTTTCCAAAAGACTACCCCTCACATCACCTTTTAGTTTATCACACTTTTCCAAAAGACTACCCCTCACATCACCTTTTAGTTTATCACCTTTTCCAAAAGACTACCCCTCACATCACCTTTTAGTTTATCACCTTTTCCAAAAGACTACCCCTCACATCACCCTTTAGTTTATCACCTTTTCCAAAAGACTACCCCTCATATCATCTTTTAGTTTATCACCTTTTCCAAAAGACTACCCCTCACATCACCCTATACTTTATCACCGTATCCAAAAGACGGCCCCTCACATCACCCTTTAGTTTATCGCCTTATCCAAAAGACGACCCCTCACATCACCCTTTAGTTTTATCACCTTATCCAAAGACTACCCCTCACACCACCCTTTAGTTTATCACCTTATCCAAAAGACTGCCCCTCACATCACCCTTTAGTTTATCACCTTATCCAAAAGACTACCCCTCACATCATCCTTTAATGTCAAATAAAGAAAGGGACAGAAAAACCCATCCTGAACCAGACTTGGACCAAGGACCTATTAGTCTCTCATGACCAAGGGGAGCGTTAACTACTAGACCACCTGTCCAACGTTTAAAATCAACCTCCACCCACGTGGGGGCATATATGACTGTACTCACGCATGTTTGTGCATGCTGCATATGCGTAACACATTTGTGCATGTGATGACATGCAAAATTGTTTATACCAAAGTATCTGGTTCAATAAAGTAACTAGAAATATACTGACATGGTCAGGTGATAGTTTAATTATTAAAATTCAGTGCAGAAATATCTGATATACTTCCTGAAAAAATGCATGATCTGTTTGTCCACAAATATCATTTCATGGTATCATTACCTGTAACCAGGGACACACACACACACACTCCCCCTTCAAAGAAAAAAAAAGGTGCCATGGGATTTGTTTGGAAAATTGTTATAATTCATTTTCATCTTTACTCACCTGCGCCCTGCAATTCTGAAGCTAATAAATCAATGGTCATACTGGAAACATAAAAGTGCACTTCCCCCTTTTTTTTTCATTTTGAGTGTTATATTTTTTAATATGGCCATATTCATACTTTTTTAAATTTCAAGAGCAGATTATATCACATGCTAGTTCAAATGGAACAACTCACCTGTGTGTTGCCCCCACTGACATACAGCACTGTGGGGTTCTTGGCCCCAGTGATCAATCGGCCCATTTCAATATCTGAACATAGTCAAGGAATTTTCCTCTCTGAACATACACAGACAATACTGCCACTTTTGTCAAATGGAGAGGTGTTTCCATGTGCAAGTTTTGGTCTATGATGAACTCACCTGGCTACACATTTCTAGATTCCTCTTCAAACTGCCCTTGTGTTTGATGAATCTCTCTTGTTTTGAGATCACATATCTTCTCTTTTATATGGATATATAATTTTCATATATATATATATATCCACAGAGATTTTGGACTGTATTAAATATTTTTCATTCATGAGAACTGTGAGCATACCAGTTTCTTTGCACTTCATGAAACACTTCATTTTTGGTTTGACAAAACATGGCTCAACAGATTATGTCATGGACTTGCTTTAACTTAATCCAAATTTAATTTTCATGTTAAAAAAAAATTCAGAATATAGCCCAGATTTAACAGCCCTTGGCTGAGATATTGAAAAGCAGACATGTGGTCAATGGAGGCCTGGAAACAGATGCACTTCATACCAAGCCGTTAGAGATGTGGGATGGGACATTTGTTTTATATTGTATGATGAAATAATGCATGCATTCTAAAGCTCATCATTCAAAATTGAGAGAAAGAGAGTGTGTGTTAGTGAAAGGAGAAAACAACTGCAAGAGCATGTGAGAGATCAACTTCTTGTACCATGATGACCATTTTATAACTAGGCTACCTTTGACAAAATAACTGGTAAGGTAAGAATCCACTGCTTCTGCAAAGGGCATTACATGATGATGTATGAAAATGTTGCAATGAAGTGTTTTTCTAATTATGTTTTATGCATTTGGTTTTTGTAAATCTGTGATTGAAAAGAGAAAAACCTTCACTGAAAGGGGAAAAAAAGGCGTGGGAAAAGAAAGAATCTTTTTAACTTTTTCTTCCTGTGGTTTACTAATAAATCAGGAAACCCCATATCCCCCAGAAAAGAAAATGAAAAACACCCGAAGGTGCTGGGGAAGACCCAGAGAAGCACTGTCTTCACCTGTCTTTGGAGCAGTCCTGTACCACTCTTGGAGGCCTGCACTGTGTTGACGATGGGTACAGGTTTAATAATAAATCAGGAAACCCCATATCCCCCAAACTCTAACTCGCTGAAGCCAGCACACATCTTCGAAGGATGGTCAGGGAGTCCAGCATCTTGAATATGCCCAAGAATGCCACGAACATGGGCAAGACGTGTATTCCAGGAAGCACTTGCAGCAAGGATAATATGAAAGAAATGAAGACCAGAAAAATTGGAAAGATTTAACTTTCTCAACATTCTGACAAAATATCACCTTGTTTTTAATAATCCATAATAATTACAGCATAGTCATATAAGGCCTTTAAACTCACAGGAAACAAAGAAGTGTGGGAGAAGGGTGGGGAGAGGGGTAGAGTAAGGAAATCTTTGTCCTCTCATCCACTTTCACCAGTATAAGTTGGGAGAGGGGTAGAGAAAGGAAATCTTTGTCCTCTCTGCCACTTTCACCAGTATAAGTTGGGAGAGGGGAAGAGAAAGGAAATCTTTGCCCTCTCTGCCACTTTAAACCCATTTAAGTTGGGAGAGGGTTAGAGAAGGGAAATCTTTGTCCTCTCTGCCACTTTCACCAGTATAAGTATAAAAGTTAGTGTCAAGTTTGGTTCAATGTAAGATAAGATATGTTGCTTATAGCCCAGCCGACCGCAAAGGGCCATATCAGGCTGTCACCACTTTAAAATCAACTCACAGGTCATTCATCCACACAATTCTTTAAAAGACATCGTCTAAAATCTCATCCAAAACTTTGTTAAAAATCTTTCCACTGTAAAATCTCAGAACATGAAATTAAGGAAATATATTACAACTATGAAAACTCTTCACTGGCTGCATAAGGGAACCATGGCAATCCCCGTTAAAGGCAGATATATTTGTATTGCCTGCTCTGAGGCCTTTCGTCCGCTGGGTTGGAACTTTTCAGGGAGACACGGCTGGTTGTATCTGTGCTCCTGGCGTTAAATAGAGACACACCACAGTCCATAATACTGTGGTGTTCTCACCACCAAGGTGCAAAAAAGAATACAATAGCACCCCCGATTGCGATGGGTTCCCTTATGCAGCCAGTGAAGAGTTTTCATAGTTGTAATATATTTCCTTAATTTCATGTTCCCAGTTTCTACATCTTCAACCTCCTGCTCTCCCCCCTCCCCCCTCCTTAAGTCCAAAGTTTTGCCAAGTCATTACTATGAAGACAATTTAGTTGTCAACCTGCGCTTGTTTCCCCCCACTATTAGATTGTTCGCCTTTGTATTTGTCTGACTTGATTCAAGTTTAAAAGGCTATGCCAGTCTTGAATAAAAGTTACTCTGTGTTAGGTTTCCTTATGGAAGCAAAAACTACCCCACTTGTTTACTGTTTATTGTTTACTGTTCCCTGCCTCATTTCATTTCCATTTCGTTTTGTTTTGATTAAATCGAGGTTATTTGTATTTGCTTCTGTCTGTCTTTGTGTTTGTCTTTTGATCCCTGATATGGCCCATTTAGTCTGTCTGGAAACCATCATCCACAACGCCTTTATCAATAAACAGCATGTGATCGCTATCTTTTTTGACCTAGAGAAAGCATAGGACACCATGTGGAAATCAGGAATCCCTTGCATCCATGGGTAGATCCTCAAGCGTGGGCTCAAAGATTGCCCCCTACATTTTATACTGTTCGCATAATATCTGTTGTTTGTCAGCAACTTTTTTTCCTCCCCATACTTTCGTTTGGTTTCCTTTACTACTCTTCACTGGCTGCTTTCGGGGTACTATTGTATTCTTTTTTGCACCCTTGTGGTGAGAACACCACGGTATTATGGACTGTGGTGTGTCTCTATTTAACACCAGGAGCGCAGATACAACCAGCCGTGTCTCCCTGATGAGTTCTGACCCAGCGGATGAAAGGCCTCAGAGCAGGCAATACAAATATATCTGCCTTTAAAGGGGATTGCCATGGTTCCCTTATGCAGCCAGTGAAGAGTTTTCATAGTTGTAATATATAGTTCCTTAATTTCATGTTCCCAGTTTCTACATCTTCAACCTCCCTGCTCCCCCCCTCCCCCCTCCTTAATTTTCCAACATTTTGCCAAGTCATTACTATGAAGACAATTTAGTTGTCGGCCTGCACTTGTTTCCCCCCACTATTAGATTGTTCGTCTTTGTATTTGTCTGACTTTATTCAAGTTTAAAAGGCTATGCCAGTCTTGAATAAAAGTTACTCTGTGTTAGGTTTCCTTATGGGAGCAAAAACTACCCCACTTGTTTTACTGTTCAATACTGTGATAAAACTGTGCTAAAACCTGTATTCCAATGTCTTCCGACAAACCCCACTGCCCAAAACACCCTGGTTTAATTCTGATTGCCAACAAATCTCAAAAGTATGCAATGGGCTCAGCGTTGGGTATACCAAAGAGACCTTCTGGTCCAAACGCTCGAGCCCATCAGAAACTCCGTGCCAAATCGAGATACACTTTCAAAATCAGTAAACGTCAGTCTTGAAGAAACTTCTGCTCTGGGCTGACATCTAAAACTTCAAGAAAAAAGTTTTGAAAATAATCAGAAAAATCAAAGGGAAGAACACCAACCCCTCCATTCATCACCTGAAACTTGCCGATGTTCTGATAAGTGACATACAAGCCGTTACCAATCTGCTGGCCTCCACCATCCAACAGAACTCCTCATCTTCAAATAAATCTGCAGCCTTTTTAAGAAACAAACAAATCAGAGAGAAATCTTCATACAATTTCACATCAGACAACTCTGAAGCTTACAATCTTTCTTTTTCGATCATTGAACTAAAATCAGCTTTGCAAACCTGTAATGATTCTGCCCCTGGTCTGGATGACATTCATTATGATGTTTTGAAACATCTTCCAGAAAGCTGTCTCCAGACCCTTCTTAAAGTCTATAACCATATCTGGACCACAGGGTGCTTTCCACCCTCCTGGTGGAAAGCCCTGATCATTCCAATCTCAAAGCCTGGAAAGGACCTTACCAACCCATCAAATTATCGCCCAGTAGCTCTGACCAGCTGCCTCTGTAACCTGATGGAAAAGATGGTCAACTCCCGTCTGATGTGGAAGCTGGAAACTGATGGCCTTTTGTCCAGTGAACAGTGCGGGTTCCAGAAGTACCACTCGACAGTTGACCATTTAGTCTGTCTAGAAACCATCATCCACAACGCCTTTATCAATAAACAGCATGTGATCGCTATCTTTTTTGACCTAGAGAAAGCATATGACACCATGTGGAAATCAGGAATCCTTATGGATCTGCACAGGCTTGGTTTTCGTGGTCATCTGCTTCTGTTTATTCAAAACTTTCTGGCTGATTGACAGTTCCAGGTGTGTGTTGGCACCACACTCTCTGACATCCATGGGCAGGAGTTGGGTGTACCTCAGGGGAGCATCCTTTCTCCTGCCCTTTTCAGCATCAAAATCAACGACATTGTGAAATCAGTAAGCCAGGGCTCTGAGTCCCCTCTGTTCACTGACGACTTTGCACTATACGCAGTTGGAGCTTCTTGCGCAAGCATATAGCGTCGACTCCAACTTTGTGTCAACAGGATCCAACAGTGGGCCGAGGAAAACAGGTTTACCTTCTCAAGTACCAAAACTCAGTTAATCCATTTCCACAATTTTCGTCAATTCTTTGCTGATCCTGAAATTCGTCTGGACAAGTCCACCACTCCAGCTGTAAAAGAAGCCAAATTTCTGGGGGTTATATTTTGATCAAAAACTCAACTTTCTCAGCCACATTAAAAATCTAAAAAACCTCTTGCCAGAAAGCTCTGAATGTTCTGCGGGTTGTAGCACACACTGACTGGGGCGCTGATAAGAAAACTTTGCTGCACCTCAACAGAGCCTTGGTCCATTCCAAACTGGACTATGGTTGTGCTGTGTACGGCTCTGCAAGCCCGTCTTACCTCAAACTCTTGGACCCTATCCACCATCAAGGGCTTCATCTCTGTCTTGGGAGCATTCTGCACCACCCCTGTGTACAGCCTGCACACAGAGGCAGGTGAACCCTCCACTGTCCAACCGCAGAATGAAACTATCTTTGAATTACTATATCAGACTGTTCTCGGAACCGGAAAACCCTGCCTATGACTGTGTCTTTGACCCTCAGTTCCAAAGTAAATTCGAAAACAACCCTAACTGTATTCCGCCATTTGGTCTTCGTATGCAGCCTCATGCGCAGATGCAGGTCTAGACTAGGAGTTGTGTCCAATTTTTCTGGAGTTGTGTCCGATTTTTTCCAAGTTTCCAGATGAGACTCTGTGGACCTTTTTCACACCTGATATTGGTTCTGATCTTGCAGCTTTTCCCAAAGAGTCTACCAGCTCTCTGGCATACAAGGCATTGTATGCTGACCTCTGTTCAAAATTCACATCCTATCAGATGATAAGATAATGTTGCTTATAGCCCAGCTGACCGCAAAGGGCTATATCAGGGCTGTCACCATGTTAAAATCAACCCACAAGTCTTTCATTCACACAAATTCTTTAAAATACATTGTCTAAAAACTCATCGAAAAGTTTGTAAAAAAAACTTTCCACTGTAAAACCTCAGATCCAATGAAAAATGTTAATCTCTTTCAAGAACTCAAAGATCGCATCAGGAGGAACATCTCTGAACAAGGTTTTCATGGAATCTGCTGTTAAATGTTTGTATCTCTCACATAATGCAAGTCCCAACATTCTAAAAGAACATGTTTCATTGTGAGTGGCACATGACATGGAATGCACCACGGAGCTTCTTCACTCTTTAAAAAGTTGAATGGGTAAAATATGAATGGGCGGTGTGCAGCCGGCACAGAACTGTTTCTTCTTTACGACCACCAGACATAGATGAGAGGAACTCCTTAAGGTTTGGAGGGATCTGAAAGAGTTTGTTATCCATCTGTGTATTTCAATCCTCCTGCCAGAGGTCTCTGATATAATCGTTAATTTTGGGTTTCAGGTCTGAGCAGGGGATAGATGTGTTTGAAAGTTTCTCCACAAACTGGCACAGAGTGGTGGACTGTCACACACACACCCTGGTGGACTGGCTGGCAGCAGGTACCACATACCTCTTCTTCCGTACATCTATCCCTCACATGGCCAAACCTCTGGCACTTGAAACAGCGCAGAGGGGACGGGATGTACAGCGACACTGAGACTCTCAGGTAGCCCACCGTGATCGACTCCGGGAGAGAAGTAGAGCAGAAGGTCAAGAAGAGGGTGTCAGTTGGAACTCTGTCATTGCCTTTGCGCACAAATACACGATGAACGTGGGTCACTCCTTGCAATGCAAGTTCCGACTTGATTTCTGCCTCCGACACTCCTCTCAGATCTCTGCACCAGATTACTCCCTTCGAAGAGTTGAGAGTTTTGTGTGGAGATACCCTGATCCGTCGATCAACCAACGTCGTCGATTTCAATAGCATTTCTGAGTGCAGCTCGGAAGAGCACTCAACCAGAAGTGACCCGTTCCTTAACCTTTTGACACTCTTTGGTTTGCCGCTGAGGCCATTGATTCCTTTCGCAATCGCAAAAGGACTCAGGGCCCGACAGAGGTCTATCTTCATCATCCGCCCCCTCAACAATCAGCCAGCTGGGCCAGAAGCCTGAAAGGTTTCTTGTCTCATGTTCTGAATCTGTGTCTGTATCCGTTTCTGAATCCTGTATCCGTTTCTGAATCCTGCCTGTGTCTTTTTTCAGTTTTTGGTGCCATGTTGTATTCATTAAAATTCATCTCTCTCGATTCCCACCCACCAATGAGACCCAACAAGGGGGATGCCCATTTGATACAGAATTCCAGTATATCAGGGCACCAGGATTTCAAAAGAGATATACACAGGCCTGAAAGCGTCCCTGCCACAGAAGCTCCCAAACCCGTTTGACCCGAGCCGCCGCCTGCTAGCCAAAGCTCAGGCATGCACGCGACCAGCCGCTTTGATCGAAGTTGGCCACTTCGACCACCTGTCTAGAGGAATTCTAGGCCAAATAGGTGCGCTGACTTGATGCACTGCAGTCACATCAGCCATCTCAACCTGCAGGATGCTATTCTCCCCTAACAGGACGCACCGCACGGCAAACATGGTGGGCCTCAAGAAGACCACAAAGAAAAAAAAGAGTGTGGGAAAGAAGACTTGAAGGAGAGATGAAGACAGAAAAGAGCCAAATAAGAAAGGCAGAAGATAGAATAGGAAAGGTGGGTTACTATTTGTCTGGGCCCTCACTCTTAACCTTTCTGACATGGGAGACCCTACCAGGGGCATCAATTCCTACCACATAATGCTTAAGCCAGTCAGCAACTTGGCTTTACAGGTCTAGAAGCGTTCACAACAACTAAGCATCTAATCGAGTATTGATGCCCCCGTCAGCAAAGCCTAAGGGACCACTGGACTGCGCAAGCCCTCCGACCATGGCAAGGTTGCAACCCCCGGAGGGATCCTATCAAAAAATTTTCACTGATGGTTCCAAGTCTGAAGATGGAGTGGCATGTGCAGCCTATTGCCCTGGTGCTCCTTCTCAAATACTGTTAGAACATATTCCTTCAGATGCTTCTGCTTACTCTGCTGATTTTACAGCTCTGGTTCTGGCACTGAGGATAATCTCACAACCGAAGAAGAGGGACTTTCTGGTTCTGTCAGATTCACTGTCAGCTTTGGAGGCCATAGCTGGCTGCAACTTTCAGCATCCAGAACTTTTACACTTCTTTGAACATTTTACCAAGTTGAAAGTGGAGGGTTACAACAATATTCCGGCTTGGGTTCCTGGTCATGTTGGCATTGGAAGGAATGAAATGGTTGATCGTTTGGCCAAGAATGCCACAACAGAAAAATTGTCCAACATATATATCCCCCTGCTCAGATCTGAAACCCAAAATAAATGATTATGTCAGAGACCTCTGGCAGGAGGATTGGAATACACAGATGGATAACAAACTCTTTCAGATCTGTCCAAACCTTAAGGAGTTCCTTAACATTATGTGAAAGGGAGAGCCTGACCGAATTATCACAGAGGCTGACTGTTGGACACATGCCAAGCGGAGGGCTGGACAGACAGTCTCTCTCACACACAAACACACAGACCAGTCTGCAAGCTACTGTTGCTGGCTTGGGGCCAACTTGCAGTGAATGAATTGAAAGCCCTGTGAGAGAGACATTATAGGGAGAGAGACATTATACTAGCGACTAACAGCTATGAGATAATGAACTACAAGCCCAGCTGGCTTGCCATGAAGGTTGAAAGGGGCATGGCTGACTGACACATGTCAGAGATGTGCTGCAGAGATGAGTTTGAGTAACCAGCTGGACTCATTCGCCCTAGCAGCATTGCTTCCCAGGTTCTAGAGACCAACAGGCAAGTGAATGACTTTGTTTTCATAAAAAAAATATAGCTTTCAACAGTGAGAGTGAAAGGGATGTGCATGCATGTGTGTGTGCGCACGCACGCGCATGTGTGTGTATGTGTGCTCTGTGTGTGTGCTCTTTCCCTTTTTCTTTCTTTCATGTGTGTGCAAGTGGGGCATAAGAAAGTGTGTGTGTGTGTGTGTGTGTGTGTGTGTGTGTGTGTGTGTGTGTGTGTATGTGTGCTCTGTGTGTGTGCTCTTTCCCTTTTTCTTTCTTTCATGTGTGTGCAAGTGGGGCATAAGAAAGTGTGTGTGTGTGTGTGTGTGTGTGTGTGTGTGTGTGTGTGTGTGTGTGTGTGTGTGTGTTCCCTTCTCTTTTTCTTTCTTTCATGTGAGTGCCAGTGGGGTGTAAGCAGTTTGTTTTGTTGTGTGTGTGTGTGTGTGTGTGTGTGTGTGTGTGTGTGTGTGTGTGTGTGTGTGTATGTGAGATTTCTTTTCTGCATCACCTCATTAGTCATATCACAAACTGTTCCTCTGAATGTTGTTTCAGAAGTGCTGGTGAACAAGGATGATTTTCAACCTGTGGACTACTTCTAGCTCTTCTTCTGCCATTGGGGTATGTTGATTTATAGTTGCCTTTTTTTTTTCCCATTTTTCTGTTGATATTATATACTTTTTGGTCTTTATTTTGTGAGTGGAGTACTTTTCCTCCTTCGTTCAGAGTTTGATGGCATGCTTTCTTCTTTTTTATGTTGAGACTAAAGATAGCATTCCATTTTTTTATTTTGCATTTCTTTTGCTCTTGAAATTACCAAAAATTTGAAATTGTTGTTTTCTAACCAAAACAAAAGTACAGTTTTTTTTCCTCCATTTCCCCAAAACAGCATGAATTGGTCGTTTAGTTCCAGAGATATCAGCATTTCACACAAGACAGGAATTTGTCCCCTCAGTTATAAATGTACGCCATAAACGAAAATCCATCCAACTTTTGTGACAAAAGATATTCTTGTGAATTCCAAATAAATGTCGGAGTCTAACTGTGTAAGGACAACTTCCAAACCTGCCAAATCGCCATACTGAATCAAGCTCAGAGCACAGATGGGTAAAAACAAATAACAGAAACTTATCCACAGAAGATGGAGCCGGAAACGACAATTAATGAGCATCCACATTAGAACATTCCATCTGAAAAAGAGTTTTTCTTGATAACCAGAATGTTTTCCGGATAAAAGCTTAAAATGAAGGCACCCATAATGAACGAAACAGGAGTTGAATAGAGTGACATTCATGAATTCATGATAATGCCCCACATTTTTACATAGTCAAGGAACGAAACTGGAATCTTCAGTCAGTATTGGTTTCCTTGAAAAAGGAGAAATGAAGCCAAGTCTTCTGAGAAGCGGGGACAGGAGAATCAAAACTGTACCCAGAAAGGGTACTAGCGATATGTGACCACTGTGCAAGAGTGAGCTATGAAAAAAATTTCGTCATCATCAAAATAACCATCAAAATCTTCATCAGAACGATCAAAATCCTCTCGCTCATCTGACTCCCGTTCACACACATCACTACTAAGCATACCTCCAAACTGGTTTGAAAACAACCTGTCCTCCTTGATCACGTTACTCGGGGATTGCCCACTTGCACCAGTAAACCCCCCTTGGGGCAATACCAGTCAGGTGCCACTCACATGGGTGCTCTTTCTCTGAGACTGCATGGAGGAAAAGAAGACAGCCGCTTTCCCATAACTGCTAGCCCAGAGGTAGGAGTAGAATGGCGTGCTGAGGGGAGACATGCTGGCCTCTCTATGCCACACCCTGGACCATGACTGAAGTGGTAGAGCCGAGAGTGTTGGTCACCTCCCTTGCCAAACCTGGCTGACCATCACACTGACGAGAAAACACTGAGCACCATGTTGAAGATGGCCAACACTTGCACAAGCTGCAAGGAGCGAATGGAAATCAGCCACTGCAGAAGACACAGGTTCCATTTGGTCCAGTGATGAAATCGCTTGTCAATGGGAATGACAACTCTGAAGACTAAGGGAGAAGAAAGGCTGGTCTTGTGTTGCGCCAAAGAGTCTTGCAAAGTAGACTGAAGACAGGAGGCATGGCTAGTAAGTTCTATCCAATTTTCTGACTGGGAAGCCATAGACTGGTCAAGAGAAATACGGCCAACTTAGGGGGGCTTTTCTGCTGATTCATGTTCAAGTGCTTGAACTGGGAGAGAAATGTGTCCACGATGTGGAAAAGGAGAAAACTGATTTGTATTCGAGTGAAATGAGTAAGTTTGTGTCACTCAAGGAAGACCACTTATGTATGCCTGTAGGTTGATAGCATGAGCCTCTGCTCTCCACATAATTTTTTTTTTTTGGGGGGGGGGAAGATTCCTGATGTTCAATGTAGTAGGAGAAAAAAGCATTTGTTTCGTCAGGTAAGTATGAAGAAATGGACTTTCCAAAGGGAAAGGAAGCAGTTTATGCCTCAAAGTTTCCATAATTCCCATAACCTCCCTCTCTAGATAAGTCACAAAAGGATGAACTAAACTGCCAGGAATTTCCAAAGTCCTAAAGCAGGATTCCTTCTGCTAACAAGCAGCTCCCAAAAAACATCAGAAAAACAGGGTGCCTCAAAGAAGATTAAACAGCCGGACAAAGTCCTAGCCTAAGAATTCAATGACAAA
>JADBJO010011253.1:35000-37500 GCA_016801955.1 Conus betulinus
TACTGGAAAACAAAGGAAAGCAATGAACGGTGATGTGAGTGTCATAAATGAAGTGCCACACACTGGCTGAGGTGTACTGTTTGGAGCTGGTGTGTGACACGTTCGCTGTCGTAAGAAAATGCGTTATGGAAGATTTTTTTGTCTCACTGGGCAGTTTCTGGGGTTTTTTTTACATAGCATCTGACCTTCAGCATTCTCAGAGTTTCCCGAACTTTGCACAACACAAGAATGACACCAAATCCTCTGCCTGAAGAAGTTAAACCCATATCTTTGCACGCTTTTCTTTAATATTGATTTGGTCATTGTAGCATGGCAGCTACAGATTACTTGATCTGTACAATGGTTTAAACAAGAGGATTTTAAAAGTAAAATGTCATCCAATTTCATGAAAATACAGCCTGTGTGTGTTAGATTTAGCATTAAGAAAGTGATTTTTTTATGTGTAATTCTAAACTGTCAAATTTGACTCCTTTATGTTCAGATCAGTGTCAGTTGACTTGATGTATTTTGTGTGGAAAGGGATCACAGATGAAAATTAAAAAAAAATAGATCTGTAGAAACGTATCTGTCGGTCATCGGCCATCACCAGGGGTAATATATTCCAAAAAAAGTTTTTGGAAATTTTTAAAATACACAGCTATAGAACCTAGGTCAAAAGAGATTTAACACACAGTGGTGTTCAGTTCAGTGTGATGCAGTGGAACTTTGGTTAATAACTGCTTGCAAGACTTCCACATCAGAAAACAACCAATTTCTGTAAAGGATAATTTTTGTCACTTTTTTTTTTCAACCTCCGTAGAATGATCCATAACTTTTGTGACCTGCAACCAACTTACCAATAGTCTGTTGCAACTTAATCCTTGACTGTCCATATATGTACCATGTTTGTTACGTTTTGGTTTTTTTTTTTTTTTTTTTTTTTTTTTTGCTAAATCCTCAAACACTCTAATATGTGTCTCACATATATTGATTTTGTCACAAAAACATCTCAACAAAATGAATAAGGGAGTATTTCAACCCACTGTAGTGACATAGCTGATCCATTTTGCATCAATCATGTAGGACCATTGAGACCCAGCTACATGCTGGCAATTGAGTATTTCACCCCCTTGTCACTCGGCCAGATGTTGGCTGTGAGTCACTGGCTGGGCGATCATAGGTCCTTAACGTTGGCACACTCAGTGTTGGTGTTTCTAATGGTTCTTACTGTAGCGCTAGGTCTGTTAATATTTGACTGATTGATTCAGTAGACATCTGTAAGACCTTTAGACCCTACTCCACAAAGAACGTGTTTTTCACATCATCTTTTTCAAGTCGTGTGGAGAGGCTCTGCTCTACCAAAAAGGAAGTTAAAATGTCTTCACTTTTCTTGAAGAGTGTCCTGGCTTTTTTACTTTTAGTTTATTCCTTTTCTCTCTGGTTGGTGTCTGTGAAAAGCTGTTTTCGTTGGTTTGTTTGTTTGTTTTTCAAGGCAGCTTCCATGGCATGGAATAAATGGATGAACAAAATTTGGTTGCACTCTGTGGCAGAGAGTGTGTGATTTTGATGAGATTTTATTATCTTTATTTTTCAGGAGGAAAGACATGCCATCTGGCAGCTTTGATGAAAGATAAGGTAGGTTTTTATTTGTCTCTGTCTCTTTCCGTGCCACCCATTCTGGCGCTGTGTGTGTACAGCCACACTTGGGTCCATCCTGTCACAGCCTTGGCCATGGCGTCCCACACTGTATTGTAGGAAGGTTCATGGCTACATAGATTTCCAGTAAAAATACAGGACATGAAAGGGGAAACTATCCTGGTGAAAACAATTTATAGTAGACTGGGTACAGGCTTCTGCTGGACATTTTTTTGAGGGGGGAAAATAGGTATGAATTTTCAGAAATTTCCCTTGACTACACTTTTGTCTGAATTTTTTACCTTTTTTTTTTGTATGAAAGAAAATTACTAAGAAAATTACAGTTACACATGTTTTCAAAACTTGGGAAAGTCCAGATTATGATGTATCTTCTTTGTATTTAGAGTGTGTGATCTCTTTGTGTTCTGCCCTCACAGTGTATCATCACATGTTTAGAAATTGTCAGATGTACGGCTGTCCATATCAGAGAAATATTCAACAGTAGTTGCTTTTTTTTTTCAGGGCCGTATAGTGGCGTTGGACAAGACAGCAGACAAGGTTAAACGAGTGCAGTGCAATGCGGACAGCATGGGTCTGACTTGCATTGAAACCTATGCCTTTGACTCCAGGAAAGCTATGAAAGAAAATGCAGGTGCGCTATGTGTGCATGTGCAAGTGTCAAGAAACTAAACCAATGTTCTCTTTCCTTTCTCTGCCCCAGTTTCGCTGTCATTTTCTGTCGACCTCTCTTTCTTTATTTCATTCCTTTCATACTCTTACTTACTTTTGAATGAAGGGCTTCAGCTCCTGATACATTTATATATGCATATGCTCAGGTAGATACCAAACTCTAGGTGCTTTACAATCCTTGCTAACGTTTACACAA
>JADBJO010011253.1:42500-51477 GCA_016801955.1 Conus betulinus
CCCTGAATTGTGGATGTTGCCATACAATTTGTTGAACCAAGTCTCACCTGGTAAGCCTGCGATGTGTCTGTGTGATGAGTTTGTTGAACAAGTCCTTAGCCAGGAAAACGTCCACTGTGGTATGTGCAAGTGATGTTTTTTGGTGAACAAATCCTCGCTTTGAACAAGTACTGTGATGTGTGAATACAATGTGTTTGTTGAAAATAGCCTCGCATAGGAAAATGGATTCTGATGTGTCTATGTGATGCATTTTTCTGGACAAAACATTATCGAGGGAAACCTGGGGGCACTGGAAGAGCTCAATGGTAGAGCACCGGACTCCTAATCTTGGGATTGCGGGTTTGAATCTCTGCCAAGCTGGGGGATTTTCCCCTCGAAGTTAACATTAGTTCTGACTCCGTTCCCCATACAGTCCTTTGAATGAGTCTATAAACCAAGGTTCCATGTGTGTACGCACACATAACATCTTACACACGTAAAATCCCATCACCAACTTTCGGAAGAGAAGGCCAGTTTGGCGGTTGGTATGGATGACATGTTACACATAGCATGCATTTCCCCGAAGCTGTAGTATGGCTGCCTTAATGGCGGGATAAAAAATGGTCATACACTCAAAACTCCACTCCCTTTGTTGGGAAGATGGGGTTAATCCTTGCCTGTCTATACAGGGAGTGTCCACAGGAGTATCAGCCTGCTTAGGCAGCAGAAGAAGAGGAGGGAACCTGGATTGTGATGTCTTTGTGCGATGTTTTGGCAAACAATTGACACCTGCACATGGGTTTTTTTATGTCTGTATATGATGTTTGTTGAAATAAGCTTCTAGTAGAAAAACACCAGTTGTAATCAAAGTGTGTGTGATGTGTTTGCTGGACAACCCATGACTAGAAAAACGTGGATTGTGATGTCTGTGTGTCGTGATTTTGGGCGGACAAGTCCTCACTTAAACATGTTTGATGTGTACATTGAACCAAACCTCGCCTAAAGAACATCAATTTTTTTTTTTAACTTTGTGACGTTTTTGATGAACAAAACATTGTCGGTGAAAACACAGATCGTGATGTCTCTGTGTAGTGTCTTTGTTGTTGAAAAGAAATCTTCAATCAAGAAAATGTGGATTGTGTTATTTCTGCATAGTTTGTTTATCGAATGGAGCTTCACATAGGAAAACCATGGACTGTGATGTCTTCATGTGATGGGTTTGCTGAACAAAGCGTTACCTAGGAAACCATGATGATGTACGATGTCTCTGTATGGTGCATTTGCTGGAAAAGCATCACCAAGAAAAACGTGAATTATAACATGTTTGTGTGGTGCATTTTCAGGAAGAAAAGAAAAAACCTTCACCTAGGAAAAGGTGGATTGTGATGTCTGTATGTGATGTGGTTGTTGAACCAAACCTACCTGGACAACCATAACTTGTGATGTGTCTGTGTTGTGTGTTTGTTGGAGGAAGCCCCACTTAGAAAAACACAAATTATGTCGTCTGTCTGTGATGATTTTGTAGAACAAATTCTGATGTGGGGTAAAATGTATTGTTATATCTCTGTGTAATATATTGTTATGTCAGTATGTGATGCGTTTTGTTGAACAAATTCTAACATGGGCAAAAAAATTACAATATTTCTGTGTAATGTATTGTAATGTCTCTATGTGATGTGTTTGTAGAACAAATTCTGACCTAGGAAAAATGTATTGTAATATCTCTGTGTAATGTATTGTGTTGTCTCTATGTTGAACAAATTCTAACCTGGGGAAAATGTTATGTAATATGTCTGTGTAATATATTGTAATGTCTCTATGTGATGTGTTTGTTTGGAAAAATGTATTGTAATATGTCTGTGTAATGTATTGTGATGTCTCTATGTGATGTGTTTGTCGAACAAACTCTTACCTTAGAAAAATGTGTTGAATATCTCTGTAAATTATTGTGATGTCTCTATGTGATGTGTTTTGTTGAACAAACTCTTACCTTGGAAAAATGTGTTGGAATATCTCTGTAAATTATTTGTGATGTCTCTATGTGATGTGTTCGTACAACAAATTCTGACCTGGGAAAAATGTATTGTGATATCTCTGTGTAAATTGTTATGTCTCTATGTATGTGTTTGTAGAACAAATTTTGACCTGGGGAAAAATGTATTGCAACACCTCTGTTTACTGTATTGTCGCTATGTGATGTGTTTGTTGAACAAATTCTGACCTGGGGAAAAATGTATTGTAACACCTCTGTTTAATGTACTGTGATGTCTCTTTGTGATGCGTTTGTTGGACCAGTTCTGACCTGGGGAAAAATGTATTGTAACACCTCTGTGTAATGTGTTTGTTGAACACCTCACCTGGGAGAACATGGGTGGTTTATTGTCGAACAGAGTCCGCACCTGGGAGGTCAAGGGTTGAGCCACTCCTCTCTGTCTGAGGAGGGAACGGCGACTGGTGCAGAGGTTCGATCCTGGCTGTCTTCCTTCTGGTGCTGGAAAGTCCTCCAATACAGACACTATTGGATTCTTCATTGCCAAGTTCAGGAAGAAGATCTGATTGGTTTCAGTGCTCTGTGTGTGTGTGTGTGTGTGTGTGTGTGTGTGTGTGTGTGTGTGTGTGTGTGTGTGACAGAGAGAGAGAGAGAGAGTGTGTGTGTGTGTGTGTGTGTGTGTGTGTGTGTGTGTGTGTGTGTGTGTGTGTGAGAGAGAGAGAGAGAGAGAGAGTGTGTGTGCGCGCATGCGTGCGTGCGTGTGTTTGTCTGTGTATGTACATTTTGTAAGTACATCTGTGTTGTTTTATGAGTGCGAGAAGTACGGTTTTTATGCCCAGTGAAGTATTATAATGCATGTGTTCCATTGAGACAAAAACAAAAAACAAAACCGGAAAGTATCATTTCTCAGTCTGTTTTTTTGTGTGTGAATGTCATTTGTATGACATTTTTCAGTATTGTTTTTTCTCTCTTTGCATGTGTGCCATTTATATCTACTTTTATGGTCCTTTTGGCAGCCTCTGTCTGCATACTTGCTGCAAATCTTGAAAGAAACACACTTTGTCTGAACTTAATGTGCGCTGAATATGGGTAATGGAATAACTTGACAGATGCAGACTAGTTTTGGACTTTCGAAGGTGTGGACTGAATGTGAGTGACACTCTGTCTGCTAGAGGTGACCTGCACCAACTGTGGCTCCATCACAACAGAGATGATGTCCCAGAAGACTGGGTCAGCATACTGGTTATCATATCAATTGGCTGCTGATAACTGCTGCGACCACGAATAGCACAGCTGAGTGGTATGTTGCTATGTTGAACATGCCTCCACTCATGAGCAAGACATCATGGTATTTTTTATAAAACACTGGAACTGACTGCCAGCACCTTCACCACTGAGTTTATGGAACAGGCAGACATTCAGAGGATCCAGCATTCCACCAGGACAACCTCAGAAAAAGAGAAGAAAAAAATGAAAACAAATAGAAACAATCAGCTGCCGAGAGCGTCAAGAGAGAGAAGAAAGGGAGGGGTGGTTTATGGGGCAGGGCTGTTCTAACTAGTCAGTTGTGTTGTTTTTTTTTTGTGTTCCAGCATTATCAGGATAACTGCTGAACTGTTAGTGTGCTTTTTATTCATTTTTTACAGACTCATGTGTATGTGGAGAGGACTGAAAACTTTGGAAGCCATTTTCTCAAAAGTACATTTTCTTCTACACCAGCGTTTTGAGCCCAACAACAACTTTTGGTACTTGTTGTAAAGCTACAGACTTGAAAATTGGCTGGTATATGTAAAAGATACTGATAACACACAATGGTGGCATCAGAAAATGGCTAACTATCATACTTTCTAAGTTGCAAATTTTTGTGTGTGGCTAGGCGAAAGTAATATTATTGCACCAAATGTGATCATATACAATGAGCTGTCTAAGGCACTAGATAAGCTCAAATATATCCTATTGTGTAGTTTGGAATAGGTATTTCACAGCAAAGTATTCAAACTGCTAAAAAATGCCTTTTTCTACCAAAGAAATTTGGGCACATGTAGTATATGAAATTCGGCCAGTAAAAAAATACAGATTTTTTTTTCTGAAGCAACCAGTAAAGCTGAAGTCTTGAAATTTTGCATATTTACTTCTTTTTACATGTTCTTAAAATGTACCAAATTTCATAAGTGCATATGTAATAGTTCCTGAGTAGCAAAAATCACCAAAAATTCACTAGCGGTGCCACCTTAAGTGACTTTAAAACAGACTTTATCTGGGGACTTTCAAAACAGATTATATTGACTGAATCTTAATGACTTCACAGAAACTGACATTGTCTTGACTCTCCAATGTGAATTATACAGATTGAATCTCATGACATAATGACAAAGCATACTTCATCTGAACTTTGAATTATATTGACTGAATATGAATAATCTGTAGGATTTGACAGAAACGGGTTCATCTGGACTTTCTCTGAAATGAATTAGGTAGGTTAAATCAGAGTGGTCTTAATTATTTGACAGAAACTGACTTTATCAGGATTGAATTGTATGGGCTGAATATGAGTGACTTAATGACATGACAGGAATGTACTGTATCTGGAGTTTCAAGGATGAATATACAGATTGAATGTAAGAGACAACATTGACTAAAACAGAGGCAAACTTCGACTGCACTTTCCAAAGTGAAGTGTCTGGATTGAATACTGGTGCCACTAATGAAACAAAATGCCCACCACAGAGAACCATGTAACCTGACTTTACCTATCGCATGTGAGGAGTAAGTCCTAACCAAAAAATCCAGTTTGTGATATTCGAGCTTTGCTACATTTGCAACATGCTTGTGATCCATCACATGAAAAGAACTCCATTGAAATAAGATACTGCTGTGTAATCCTACATAATTCCTACAGAGATTTTGTCACCAATGACAAAGTCTGCAAGAGGTAGCCATTGGCCTGCTTGAAGACCCAATGACAACAGCCATGAAATGAAAGTTGAAATAGTATTGTCACATCTCTCGATCGTCCAGCCTTGCAAAACAAAATCTTGTGGGCATTGTACTAGGAAAAAGACAGGGCCGGAATAGCTCACTTGGAAGAGTGCTGGACTTGTAATCGTGGTGATCCTGAGGTTGCGGGTTCGAATCTCTGCCAGGCTGTTTTAGTACTGGGTGATTTTTCCCTTGGAGTTAACATTGGTTCTGACTCCATTTCCCTAATAGTCTTTCGAATGAGACTATAAACCAAGGTTCTGTGTGTGAATGCATGCATAACATCTTGCACACACGGAAAGTCGCATCACCAGTTTTTGGAAGAGAAGGCCAGTTTGGTCGTTGGTATGGATGACACGTTACACATAGCATGCATCCTGCGTGAGAAATTGAAAGAATGAAGGAAATAAGGAAACTGAGTGAACGATATTGACTGGATGTAACGGCACGGATTGTCGCAAATTCACGAATGCGACAATCCGTGCCGGACCTGGCAGCATGGATTGTCGCAACAGCATGGATTGTCTCATGCGACAGTTTGTGTCTGACCTCCCAACACGGATTGTGGCAGTCTACACTTTCTTTGAGGTGCTCGCGAATGACCACAATTTATTGATCCCCACTCTTTCACACTGCCTCCCCCTCCACTCCCCCCCCTTCCCCACCCTGATCAATCCCTCTCTCTCTCTGTACTCTGTCTCTCTATGTTCCCCCTCTTTCTCTCCCCCATCCTCCCGTCTCCTCTCTCTCTCTCTCTCTCTCTCTCTGTCTGTCTCTCTCCACTCTCTCTCTCTCTCTGTCTGCCTGTCCGTCTGTCTGTCTGTCTCAGCATCTCTCTGTCTCTTTCTCTCTGTCTTTCTCTCTCAATAAATAAATCAATAAATAAATGAGAAAATTACTAATTAAATCACAAAAATAATGAATAAATAATGAATCAATAAAAAATTATTGCGTAAGTGAATGAACCACGCAAGCAAGCAAGCAAACAAGCAAGCAAACAAGCAACAATGAATGAATGTATGAATGAATGAACAAAATGAATAAATCAAATAAAGAAATAATAAATACATCAATAAAGAAATACTGTAATGATAAATAAATGAACAATGAATGCATGAATGAGTGATAAGTATATAAGTAATAATAGATAAATATATACAGAAATAGATAGATACATAAATATATGAATAAGTAAAAAACATTGTACACGCGCACATTTCCAAAACACCATTTGGCTGAAGGCGCTGCGAATTGAACCCAACACACCCTCCTAATGGTTTCACGCATTTCAAGTGTCTCACTGAGGCACACTCGCAAGACAGCACATTGCCACACTCACACACACACACATGCACGAAGAGCTTTCTTGGGGATCTTGACCTCAATATCAGTGGAGTGAACAGAGTTTAAAACACTACAGCTCAACTATGCAAGTTTGATGTCGAACAACTGATTAAACCCTTTATTGGGGAGGTCCGCTATTGCAGAGCTGGTCTGTCTTCAGTTTGTTCCCGTTTTTAAAGGTGAGTCACTGAGTAATGTAGATTTAAAACAAAACACTAAATTCAAAAAGAAATAAAAAACAGATAAACAAAAATCTGTTCTATTTGTTAATTTAAGTAGCATTTTAAATAAACTCCAACTGAAACATTCATATACTGGATGTACAGTTTCAAATGCAGTACTCGAGAATAACCCGCGAAGTTGCTTTTAACAAAAGTAATCGTCTACAGCGAACAGGCCGCCCGCACAATACCCTGAGCTACAAGCCAAAAGTACTTTAGTTCGCCTGCGCCCATAAAAGTCAGGTCTGGGATTTTTTTTTACTCTTTCTTTAGTCAAACCTTTATATCAGCGATATTTTTAGGGTCCAGTCTTTACCTTGACCTTGACCGTTCAGGAATATTCGGAAGGGGCATGAGCCAAAGCACCTGCACACCAAGTTTCAACATCCTATGTTGACTGGTGCTTGAGATATGGCTAAAAAAATATATTTTCAGAGTTCAAGGTCATACAACCTTTGCCTTTAGATTGATGGCCAACAATATTCGGAAGGGACATGAGCTAAGCCACTTTCACACCAAGTTTCAACATGGCTAAAAAAAAAAAGAATTTTCAGTGTTCAAGGTCATACAACTTTGACCTTGACCTTGATCGATCAACAGTATTCGGAGGGGCATGAGCCAAAGCACCTTCACACTAAGTTTGAATATCCTACGTTGACTGGTGTGTTGACATATGGCTAAAAAAAATACATTTTTAGTGTTCAAGGTCATACGACCTTGACCTTGAACCTGACCTTAATCGGTCAACAATATTTGGAAGGGGCATTGCCAGAGCACGTGCACTCCAGCTTTCAACATCCTATGTTGACTGGTGCTTGAGATATGGCTGAAATATATTTTCAGTGTTCGAGGTCATACGCTCTTGACCTTGACCTTGATCGGTCAACAATAATACTCGGAAGGGACATGAGCCGAAGCACATGCACTCCAAGTGTCAACATCCTATGTTGAATGGTGCCCGAGATATTGCTAAAATGGATTTCCAGTGTTCAAGGTCATACGACCTTCACCTTGACCGGTCAACAACAATATTCAGAAGGGGCTTGAGCCAAAGTACTTGCACACCAAGTTTCAACATCTTATGTTGACTGGTGCTTGAGATATGGCTAAAAATATATTTTCAATGTCAGGTAATAAAGTCAAGGTCGTGACTTTGACCTTTACCTAAACCCCAAAAAGGCACATCTACCTATCCTACATGTGTGTCAAGTTTCACCTTCTTATTTTTGTTCCTTCATGATGATATGCTGTTGACACACACACACACACACACACACACACACACACACAGCCACTTACACGACAAAAACAATATAACCTACTTCGTAAACTTTGCGGGTTATATAATATGACCGAAGTTCCGCCAGGAAAGCAGAATGCGCAGTGGACAAACAGGCCGAGAGACAGATGGATGGATGAAAGGGCACGTGAAATGGGATCGGTCACCGTCCCACATTGCAGACCCGGTGTAACTATCAATTTTAACTCCCCTCCTTTTTAAACTCCCCAGGAGTAAGAATTAGCACATGCCAATTTTAACTCCCCGGGCGTTAAAACAAACCACGCCAGAATGACTCCCCCCCCCCCCCCCCCCCCCCCCCCCCCCCCCCCCCCCCCCCCCCCCCCGTTTTAGATTAACTCCCCCACCCCAAAACATTCAGTTTTATGTGTTAGTCACGATATGAGAAATAAACATTTAATATTCACCCCCCCCTCCATCCCTCCCTCTGTCTGTCTGTCTGCCTGCCTATCTCCCCCCCCCTCCCCACTTTCTTTCAGTCTCTCGCTCACTCTCTTCTCCTTCCTTGTCTGTCTGCCTTTTTGCTTGTCTGTCTGTCTCTCTTACATCTCTCTCTCCTCTCTCTTTGCTGGTCTCTCTGTCTGCCTGTCTATTTGTTTATCTATCTCAGTGTCTGTCTCTAGTGTCCCCCCCCCCCCCCCCCCCTCCACTCCACTCCCCTCTCTCTTGTCTGTCTGTTTTTCTTTTTCCCTCCCCCCTTCTCCTCCCTCTCTCTCTCTCTCTCTCTGCATACTTCTAGTCAGCTTTGTTTACTATTATTAGTGTTTATCAAAGACAGATTGGATTAATAGGCTTTTATGTTAGCTTAAGATTTTTATCCTTGTCAAGTAAAGTTTTCAAGTGTCATGTGTCAAGTGTCTCTCTGCAGTGTGTGTGTGTGTGTGTGTGTGTGTTGGGGGGGGGGGGGGGGGGGGCAGTCCTGGCATAAGGCCAGAATGACCCCCATCCTTGTATTTTTGAACTCCCCGGAGTCAACCTAGATCAACATTTTTTGATCGAAAGTAAGTCCCTGGGAGTTAGCTTAGGCATGTGCGTATTTTAACTCTACCCCCTGGGGGGTTAAAATACGCACGTGCCTAAACTAACTCTCTGGGAGTTAATTTTGATCAGAATTGTTGATCCAGATTGACTCCCAGGGAGTTAAAAATACAAGGGGGTGCGGGG